>JAJJMA010061394.1:0-19703 GCA_023529015.1 Papaver nudicaule
AGCATCACAATTAATAGCAAAAAAATGAGAGTTAGGTGGTTTCCAGGAATGATCTTTCTGGATCTGTCCTTTCATATTAGATTGTACAGTCCTTGCATTCTGACTTAGGATATAATTTTTCAATGCCTCATGTCTTCTTATGGTGTTTACAGCATTAGGCTTGGTGTTTTCAAAGACACTTTTGCATCTTTCCTTTCAGACCTCCCATAATGCACAAGCTATCTTGATAATCCAATCTTCTCCATAATTTGTTGTGTAAGTGGTATTAGTGAACCAGCCGTGAATCCATTCTTGATGAGAAGAATAGGCAGCTAATGATTGTCTACCACCAGGCACCGTATAGAGAATAGCTGTAGTAAATGGACAGTGCATCAGAATATGCTCTGTGGTTTCAATTTCTTCTTTGCACATGCTGCAAACAGATGCTTGACCACCTATATTTCTCATTAATCTTTCACTAGATGGTAAGTTATCAGAGAGGCATTTCCATAAGAAATGCTTTATCCTTGCAGGTGTATTGAGACTCCAAAGCTTCTTCCAGACATTTCTTTCCGCTGCTGTAATTTGTTAGGCATTAGTCTTTAGTTGCAAGAGCTTGAGGTAAGCAGATTTCACAGTGAAATCTCCACTGTTAGTAAGAGTCCAAATCAGTTTATCCCTAGAATTCTTGGGGATTCTGATGTTGAGAATCTTATTTGCAATTTGTCTGTCAAAAATCTGCTGCACCTCCGACACTTTCCATCTCTTCAAGTTTCCATCAATAAGATCAGATACCCAAGTAAAGCCTTCTATATCAGCATTTGGTTTTGGTGATACAGTATTAGTAATACCAGGCACCCATAAGTCATCCCATATACTGATTTTTGTCCTGTCTCTTAGTTGCCAAAAACTGAACTGTTTTATAAACTCTAAATTTCTTTGTAGACTTTTCCAAGCCCAGGTAGCTCCTTTCTTCTCTTTTGATTGTAACAGAGAAGTTGACGAGAAGTATTTAGCCTTTAAGGCTTGAGTCCATAGTTGGTGTTCACTTGTGAACAGTCTCCAAGTAGCCTTAGCCAGTAGTGCATTGTTAAAACACTCAAGTTCTCTAAACCCCATACCACCTTCATGTTTGCTTTTGCATAAATTCTTCCAAGAAACAGTGTAGATGCCCTTTTCCTTGTTCCACCAAAATTTCTTTTGAACTCTGTTCATATCCTTAATAACTGAATTTGGTATCTTGAAAATGCTCATTTGATGAAGAGGCATTGAACTCAAGACAGTCTTCACCAATGTTGTTCTTCCAGCTTGATGTATGAATCTTCCGCTCCATCTTGATAACCTTTTATTCATGTTCTTCACTAGAGTTGAGAAGAAAGTAGACTTTTTTCTATTCAAGAACAATGGGATGCCTGAATATCTTTCTTCAAGAATCATCTGCTGCACTTCTAACCTTCTAGTAAGCATTCTGCAATGTCTTGGATGCATATTATTGGAAAAGAAAACTGAAGATTTCTGGAAGTTTACTTGCTGACCTGAACTTTCCATGAAAGCATTTATAACATCCAATAGGTTGTTCACATTATGAATGTTTGCTTTTGTGAAAAGCAAACAATCATCTGCAAACAACAAGTGTGTTATCTGTGGAGCATTTCTGGTTATTTTTATACCTTGTATGCTTTTAGTTTGCTCTGCATAAGCCATTGCTCTAGTAAAAACCTCCATGGTAAGCAAGAATAGATAGGGTGACAGTTGGTCACCCTGTCTTAATCTCCTTGTTGGCTTGAAGGAAGTACAAGAAGTATCATTAAGTTTGATGCTGATCTCTGTTGTGCTGATGCATTGTTGAACAAGAGTACACCAATTCCTGTCAAAACCCAATTGAAGCATGATCTTCTCTAAAAATACCCACTCAACTCTATCAAATGCCTTTGATAGGTCAAGTTTCAGAGCCATATATCCTTGCTTGCCTTTCTTCTTCTTCATACAATGAATTATTTCTTGTGCAAGTGTCACATTGTCTGTGATCTGTCTCCCAGACACATAAGCTGACTGCATAGGAGATATGATCTGATTAAGGTGCTTCTTCATCCTTGTGGCTAAAATCTTTGAGATTAGCTTATAGATAGTAGTACACATAGCAATAGGACTGTAGTATGCAGGTTGTTGTGGTAGACTGATCTTAGGGATTAGGCTGAGACTAGTCTTGTTTATTGCCCTTGGTAAATTCTTGGTGATGAAGAAATTTTGTACCATAGTTGTTACATCATACTTGACAGTTTCCCATTGTGTTTGGAAAAAACCAGGGGGGAAGCCATCCACACCTGGTGCTTTCCATGGTTTCATGGTCTTTAACACACCATGAATTTCCTCCATTTTTGGTATTCTGTTTAAAAGCAAATTGTCTTCAGCTGTTATAAATGATGGCAAGGGTTTGATGAGATTTTCATCAATGTTCGGACTGCAAGTAGTGCTAACACTCAGAAAATGATTATTTAAAATTTCCTCCATGTCTTTCCTTTCATTGCACCAGCCACCTTGTGGATTCTTAATGGCTTCAATTCTGTTTCTGGATCTTCTATAGTTGGCCATCATATGAAAGTGTTTTGTGTTGTTGTCAGCTTCTATTAGATGGTCACCTGATTTTTGTCTCCAGAACAGTCCTTCTCTCAACTTCCATTCTTCAATGTTTTGCTCCACTTGTATCACATCATCAGTATTAGAGCCATCATGACTATTAGCTTGAAGTGTTGCCATTTCATGATGTAATTCCTTCAGTTTGTCTTGAATGTTACCAAAAGACCCCTGTTCCAGTCTGAAATAGAGATTCTAGTGAATTTGAGTCTTGTTTGAAGTATATGGGCTGGCCAACCTCTAGCATTTATGTTCCATGCCTCAGCAATCCTCTCCCCACTCGAAGAATCCCTTAGATAACACTCCAAGAACTTCCAAGATTTTGAACCCTTGTTGGTATTTGCTGTCAGATTTAGAAGAATTGGGCAATGGTCTGATCCCAACTGAGAAAGATGAACAAGATGTGAATCAGGAAATTGGATTATCCATTGTGCACTGACCAATGCCCTGTCTAACCTTGATTTGATCTTCCCAGTACCATGTTTGTTACTTGTCCATGTATATGGACTCCCATGAAAACCCAAATCATTAAGACCTGCATCATTGATTAGTTGTGCAATAAAACTAGAGCAAGAGGAACTAGCACTGTTTCTATTTCTATCATCTAAATGCAGAGTGATATTCAAATCTCCTAAGACAACCCATGGCAAATTAGGATTTTCTACCCCCAAATCCTTAATGAAACCCCATTGCGCCGGTCTAAGGTTAGGATAAGGTGTGCCATACATACATGTAAGTAGCCATTCTGGCTTACTAGGGTCACTAGTTATTAGGCAGTGTATCATGTTGTTGTGATGAGCAACAATATCCAAATTGAAGCCATCTTTCCAAACTAGAACTAGGCCACCAGCACGCCCAATCGAAGGTACATAAAAGTTATTGGGATAGTTCAGTAGCCTAATGTAATTCATGATTTTGTCAGAATCAATCTTTGTTTCTGACAAGAAAATTATGTCTGGATTATGTAGATTATCCAAGTCTTTTATATGATCTCTGGTTACTTTATTTGCATATCCATTACAATTCCAACTAATAATCTTCATTATCCTAGTATGACAATACAACACACAACAATAACCTAAATTATAACTATATATAACTAGAAAATAATGCCAGTATACAGAGTGAATGGGGTAAAAATTATGAAATATCAAATAATACGTTAAGTAATAGAAAAAGATGATTACCTGATCTTTAATGGAAGAATTGCCCTCTGCGGCTGTGTGGATGGAGTTTTGCTCATTGCCAGTAGAAATCGCAGGTACGTCTTCAATTAGAGAGTCCTCAAGTGATTGGTTGAATACCTCTTTGCTTACCCCATCATTGATCATACCCCCGATAACCGTTGAATGAATTTCAACACCAATGGTATTTTGAGAAGGGTTCTGGTTTTCCTCAAGAATTGGGGAAGAAATTGAATTAGGGGTTTGAACTGAGTTTACAGGTCTGGGGATTTCAGTTTGGTTCTTTATGGTTTTCTCTTTACCCGGCCCATCAAACCTAGGCCTCTTCTTGTTAGACTGGTTTGATCAACTGCCCGAACTCGAACCCGAGCCCATATTAAAGTTTCCCATACTCATAACATTTACATTCCCGCCCAGATTATCTTGTACAATTTCATTTTCAAAAACCAGAGTATGAGCTTCAGCAATGTGGTTTAAATTAAGATGAATACCTTTGATGAAGAGATTGTTTTCAGTGCTCTGATATAATTTTGAAGCTGATTTTCTGGCGGAATCAAGCCAAATTGCTCCATTAACAAGTAATTTTCCACATATTTGCAATGAATTTCTTGATGATCGAGAATGAAGCATTTCTTGCAAAGGTATTTTGGCTGCGATTCGTAGTAGAATTCAACCCAAACTTTTTCGCCACCAAGAGTAGTCTGCCAAAAACCTCTCACCAGAGGAGAAGTAATATCCACTGCTACTCTAACTTTCACTACTTTTCCTTATCAGGATTGCCAGATTTTGGCTCCATTTCTATAAAAGTGCCCAATGGTTCAACAATACCCTTGATAATCTCGGGGTATAAGAAGGTATAATGGAGGTTGTATAACCGAATCCAAAACTTCTGAATTTTTTTAGCTGGACCTCTAGGAATGCTTGAATCAACTTTTTCCAGGTGAAAAAGATACCCAAAAATACACCATGGGTCATTTTCCTCAACATAATCAAAGTCCTCCTTATTTGAGAACCTAACAACAAACGAATTGTAAATGATGTGTTTGAGTTGATATTTTCTTTTAGCCCAAATCTTTTTGAGATCTTTATCAACTACACGAATATCTTTGGCTTTTGGAGCTAACAACCTACCAAGAAACGCATACATCCATTGGTCAGAGCTTTGCCTAAGAACTGCACTTGAGAGATTGTTACTCATTGGAATGTTTGGTTAAGTAGGAAGACTTGATTGATTCATCTGGGATGTTAGATGATCAACACGATTGGATGATGATGGAGGAGATGAATTGTTATCAGGATTGGACATGATTTTATCTGGGTGATTACTAAGCTTGATTATATCAGGATGCTTGATTTTCCGATAAGACAAGCGTTGGTTTTGAGGAGTGTATATATTTGTAAGGACTAGGAATAGAGTACCCAAAATAATTAGTACTCGGCTCCAATTACGGCGGTTGATAATGGGGAGTATATATGTTACCATATTTTGGTGATTGCGTAAAAATTGGTGTAACGGCGGATAATCAATGATAATTAAGGCAAATATAGTTTCCGGATCGGAAATCGGTTCGGTATTCAACTCGGGGTAGATGATGAACTCTCTTGTCACAACTGCTTAGAGAGCAAACTCCAGACACACAACTGCTAAAGAGGAATCCAGTAAAGATCAGACGGATATTTAGCAATCCATTTGGATTCATTTTGTTAAAATTAAAATAAACATTAAGGAAAGGAAAACATTCGTGAAAGATTTTACAAAGTAAACCTTTTGGATAAGGAAAGAAGCAGATATAGGAAATAAAGAAATTTACTGTAATCAAAAGCTTACCAAGATACTATGATTAAGAAAATAATCAGGACAATCTTACCAGCACAGAAACATCTTACCAGTCAATGATATTTTGTAGATTCATTACCCGATTCGATGCAGGAAATATCTTTCATCATTGGAAACATCGATGTTTAGCCCAAAAGATAGATTGCAGAAAATAATCTTAATTCATAGATCATACCTGTATGGTGTGTGTTGGGATCACTATTGAATTTTTTGTTTCCTTTTTATATTCTAATGACGAATGAGCATATGCAACAGATTTTCAGTTATAGCTTGACAAATATCATCACAAAAATCTCCCCAAAATGAGCATCAAATCAATTTCAACTTATCTAGCATCGTGAACCAAATTCTCCATGCATCCATCCAAATAAAGCTAAATCCCTAACCAATTCGTTCAAAATAGCGCTAACTATTCATGTTCGACCAAACACCATACATCTATAATAACCAGTCTCCATTAGACACAAATCAAGCCAAATCATCAATTTATAATCCATCCTAATGTATGCTGATTCATTTTAAACTATTAACCTTTCAAATCAATGAAAACCCAATTTCAATATTGTTTAGAACCTAAAAGTATTTGTCAATTACTAAAACAATCTAAACGATATCTTGTTTCTGTTGTCATGTATACGAGAACCAAAAGCTGATTCAACAACATTACGATAAAAAAAATAAAAAATCAAGATTACAGAGAAAAATGGTTTGGAGAATCGGCGGTAGATGGAAGATGGAAGGGAAAAGTTTTTGTTAAAGAGTTCAAGGCTTTCATGTATATTCAACGTTTTAAAAGTGGGCCCTGCATCTGACTCAACTCTGCCTTAATATGAGAATACAAGTATTGGTAATCAGACTAATTAAAAAAACGTAAAATTGTTTTAATTACATTTAATTTTATTAAAAAAAAGTAGACAACAAAGGAGACAACCATAATTTGCTCGATGGATAAAATCAAATCAATCCCAAGAAGATCAAGGATCTAAGTTTTGAAGAAAACAGTTTTTATTTTATTTGTTTCAGAGAGAAACGGGAAGGAGAGAGAGTTTCATATGTAAACTTGTTAGAGCATTGCTCGGTCAAACCTACTAACGTTGGTATGTCAAGTTAGTTGTCAAGTTTAAAATCCAAAACACAATTCTTGATTTAGTCTGTTAAAGTCAGGTTTTCGATACGGGAATTAGATTAGGTAGTTGAAACCTTGAACGAAGACCGGAGCTTCACTAAGACATCTTTACATCTTCATCAAAAAAAGGTTAGTACGAGTTGTGACTTATGGACTCCTCGATTATATTTATTATATCATTTGAAATATAGTCGATGACTTAGTATTGATAGCTTATTAAGAAGGATTTCTATTTACACGACATTCAGGTTGTGTTAGTATACCTTTTAAGTGTACTACGGTTATAGGATTCTTGTGAAAAAATATTCGATACACTTTCCATGACAATGGTTTGTTCGCAAATCAATGCTCGGAGAATGTTTAATCTTGGAGAATACTCGAGAAGAAAGTATACTGAAAAAGAAGGGGTACCGAAACACCACCAACTTTTCATGGTTCGTGACTCTATGGTAAGATATAGACGATCTCAAAAAGCAATATCCAAATATGTGCAACCTGAGTTGGTTCATAAACGATCAATTCTGACGCAAGACAAGTCTTGGTGAATCCCCCAAAGGATTGGAAATTAACTGCAGGTTGATAACATACAACTTGTGTTGCCTTAATTATATAATCAGAGATCTAATACGGGAAGATAAAGCACATAAGACACCAGAAGTTTTGTTACCAAGGAAACCACAATCCAACAGAAAAACCCCGGGACCTAGTCCATATTGAACACTGCACAGTATTAAGCTGTCTACAAATACTAGCCTACTATCAGACTTCGGACTGAGATGTAGAAGAAACCTATTTTATCCCTCCAAGCGAATCAGCTACTATCGCACTCCTTACGTCTTTTGGATCTCGCAAGACCCCACGTACTTGATTCCCCTAGCTGACGTCCTTTACAGGCCTAGGAGTTTCTTTAGCTGTTGTTAAAGGCTTCTGGTACTCGATCTGCTTTGCAATAGAGAATATTACTGTCTCTGTGTCTAACAGATTAACACCTGAAAGTGACTTCCTTTAGATATGACCAAGGTTATATGGAAATCTACTTACAAGTTTGGCTGACATGTAAATCAAGTAAACAATGCCTAACTTGTCTCTACCTCAACTGTGAAAAGAATAGCTTAAAAAACTTACACAATTTGAGCTATCTATGTCTTACAACACGGACGTGCAGCCGTACGTTGCTTCTTTCAACCTTGTTGTCGCTTAACTGTTATTGAATGGCCTTATAGCATACAAGAATGACCGTAGAATAGACAAGAACAAGCTGAACCTACCAAGGTTATAGGTTAATATGATAATTACCACAAATGTATGTTATCGCCTACCTGTGCTTCCCAACTCTCAAGAGAAGTATTTATAGTCGTTAGGTGTAAATTCCACGGAGCCACAACAATCCTACACCGAAGTGTAAAGAGTTTACGTAGAATTCCACAGAGAAATTTTACGTTTGCTTGATGCTTGTAGTTTTCGTTCTGGAGTCCTATATTTATTGCATCAATAAGATAGGTTGCTTAAGAGTAAAGCAATAGATTCGTTGTGCTACAAGTTATCTAGTGACCGTATAAACGAGCCCGTTACTTTACTTGGACACAAAGTATCACAATTTAATCACACAAGAAAACCTTTTAGAGTTTATCACCAAGCAGTTTATTAGCTCTTAAACTACTTCAAGATAAGGTTCCAATAAAATTGTGAACAAATGAAATCCTATTGAACCATTGAGATTCGTAATTAGATAGACCACAAAAGATATTCGCGTTGAGGATCAAATCTATTTGAGAGATACAAGAGTTATCTATTAAAACGCCGCATAATTATCCCGAAGATAACCACCTAACGGTTCGCGAACCGTTTGGACTTGAGATCCAGGCTAAAAAGACGGATATCTTGTTCACGTACATGTGCGTGTTCAAAACATGCTTTTTGGTACACAGGGGGAAATCAGGTGTCATTGCTCACGACGAACTGTTTGGACTTGAGATCCAGGCTAAAAAGCATGCTTTTTGGTACGCAGGAGGAAAATCTGGTTCCATTGTTCACGAACCAGTTCGCGAACCGCCTGTTCTCAAATTAAAATTTTAACTGGAACCGCTCGAAGCTCGTGATCCTATTTTCTTGGAAGAGCGTGATGAAGACGTTGAATGGTTGTATCTACAAAATTTAGACGACTTGGTTGTACAAAGTGATAATGTAACTGTGGAAGATTTGCAAGAGATTGCCGGTGAAGAAAGTATGTCAGTTGGTAGGAGAGGTGCCACCAGTTCTGACTCTGAGTTGGATGGATATGATAATGATCAATTGTTGTTGGACACTGATCGAGGACTACTTGGTGATGATTCTGGTGACGGGAATGAAGGACTTACTCTAGATGGCAATATCTATATTGATTCTTATGTTGAATAGAATTGTAGTATATATGCTTATTGTTTAATTAAGAGTTTAGGTAGTGAACTTAATCTTATTTTGTGAAAGACACATCTATTAGAGCTAGAGTATCCTTATAAACTTAATCATATTTGGTTTCAGATTTGTAATATGTTAGACACTTCAAGCATAATATTAATCATATTTAGGTATTATTCTAATTTGGAAATTTCTATAATATTTGTATGCATAAGTATGTCTAGGAGATCCGAAACAAGGTTCCAGAACTTGCTCAGAGATTTCACCGAAAATCTCACTGAAACAAACTTGTCTTAGTGTCTCAGCCCCCAACCGAGACAAGACTGAAGCAAAAATTACTACATTGCTTGTAATTCTTGGCTTCTTCATCATTTTTAGAATCATTTCATTTTGGAGGATAATTTACGTAATTGAAAAATATACGATAAAAAATAATAGCGGTATACAATGGCAATTTACAAGAGATCTTAAAGATTAACTCATGGTTTCCAAACTATAATTATGCAAATTATGCACTTATCATTATGCAAAATGACATTTAGGAGCCGGATGCCGAAAAATGAACGGTGAGGCGTAAAGTGGAGAAGTTTATGCTTGGTTTGATGCATTACCGAAAAAATACATCGGAAGTCAAAAACTTTTGTCTTGCGTAAAGTGTAGTAATCAAACCGTGCGGGACTAGATACTGCGGTTTTATGAAATAATAGAGTAGCAGACGCTACCACTACACAAGATCCAGTGTTTGTTGTCGTAAGGTCGTACCACGCCTGACTAAACTCTTAAACCGAACGCGGGAAAATCAACAGACCCTTCAACGGCCTCCGAATTCCAGACGATTACCAAAGGAAAGCACCAACGGGAAAAACACAATGGATTCAATCAGTAAAACCGAATTAATTTACTTCCAAGATATGTTAACTTTTCAGTCAAAGTCTTTATTCATTTCTCACTTTCAGGTAATTTCAGAAACCCTAATTTGCAGCCATAAACCCAAATTCTATGCCTTACAAAAGCTGTGTTGAATTTGGAAAAGGGAGAAGATAATAGGCATGCTTTGATACTGGAATCCACCATTTTTTATCCACAAGGAGGTGGACAACCATCAGATATTGGTTTCATTTCGAATGAGGGATCCGATTTCAAATTCATTGTCGATGATGTTAGATTAAAAGATGGGCGGGTAAGAAAGTCATGTTCATCTGTTGTGTTGTCTTGGTTTATTTTATTTTTCATTATTGTGCCCTAATTTTGGTGAGTTATTCTGTTTCGGGGGGGTAATGATAGGTGTTCCATTATGGGTGTTTTGAAAGTTCTAGTGGTGGTGAACCAGAACTTGAAAAAGGCCAAGAAGTTTGCTTGTTCGTTGACGAAAACCGAAGAATGCTTAATTCTAGGTATGACATGCTAGAATCTCAGCTCCTTAAATCATATAGTGATTTACCTTATGCTGAAAAGAGCTATATGTATTGACATGTTCTACAGCTGTAATATTCATCTTAGGATAATAGCTTACTTACTAACAACAGATATTACCCTTAGTCTGTAAAGATAGAAAACACCATTGGTTATACATATATCTGATAAGCTGTATAGAAATAGCAAGAAGAAAATAGAAAGAACATATAGTTTCACTTAGGGTTTTGACTTGGATTTCTGCTTCTCTCTCCTTATGCTTAGAATGATGTATAAATTGTAAGTTTTGTCAAGGCTCAAGACAAGAGGCTCCAAGATAGTTGTAGTCAACAGCCATGTGTCATCCTACCTCTCCATGATGAGTCAGGTTAAGCATCACTAGCTGAGTCATGTGACAAATCTTCTAGCATTAACCTAGGCAAATCTTCAACACTTGATTAAACTTAATCCTACCTTAATCCAGCTCATTATTAATCCAGATTAAACAATCAGAGATTAACTTATTGTCTTCTATCTCGTGGTAAATGACTGTAATCGTGGCAAATAATAAGAGAACACTTTTCAGTAACTTACGATTTGTATTTTTGTTTGATTAATTTGTTCAGTATTGTGATTATGTTTGATTTTTATAGGTTGCATTCAGCTGGACATTTGTTGGATACTTGCATGCGAAATGTTGGTTTAGGACATTTAGAGCCAACCAAAGGTTACCATTTCTCTGATGGGTATGTTCTTGGAGCAATACTGATATGCATACTTGTATTGCAGTAGCTTTGGAAGATGAATATTTAAAGTTCCGAAGTTATTATATTTCAACTTTTTCATCTGTATTGACACGTCTTTCAGTTACAAATTTTAATTAATATCTCTATCAGGTCGTGAAATTCTTGGTGTAGTTGTCTGTTTGTTGGATGCCTTGTGTTGGCTGTAGGACCTATAACTCTCATGGTCCGCAACTAAGAATTTACCCTTTTACTATTACCTTCTAGAATTCGGGGAATCACTTAATCAATCTATGTCAGCTTGTTAGTCACTTAGTCTTGTCGATTTCAAATTCCGGTCCGTTATTCATAATGTTAACATTTGCAGCCCATTTGTCGAGTATAAAGGCATAATTTCACAAAATGAATTTCAAAGTAAGCAAAACGAGCTGGAGGTTGAAGCAAATGCGTTAATATCGAAAGGGGGAAAGGTCTGCATCAAATCCTACCAGAAACATGTATTTTCTTATATAATCAATATATTAACAAAATTAACATCTATCTCTAGGTTTTTGTTGCTGTTCTTCCTTATGACAAAGCTTCAGAGTTGTGCGGTGGGTCTCTTCCTGATTACATCTCCAAGGTGAGAGCTCATAATACGTCATCACCTTAATCTTGTTCCAGTCAAAATGCATTACTCTAGGTTGAATTGCGATAAATCCATTTTAAATGTTATCGTCCTCGCAAATTTGCAATTTGTGCAGAGTAGTACACCTCGTGTTGTGAAGATGGGGAATGGTCCAGGCTGCCCATGTGGAGGGACTCATGTGTCAGATATCAGGGAGATCAAAAGCTTGCAGGTATTCTCCAGTTAACATATTCAACAAGTGGTAGGAACAACAAATGTATGTCGTTGCTAAGTGGCTAAGTAAAAAGGGAATTCATATGTTCATCTCAGCCTTAGGTTAGTACATGACATGATATAATTAAAGATGCATGTGAATCCCATCAAACTCAAGGGACTTAAAGCCTTGAGCCTTGCCAAATACTGATATTCACTTTCAGACAATATTTTCTCTTGTAGATTCAATAATTAGTGATGAACTTCCACTGGTCATAGCATGTTTAAAAAAGCGCTTCGCCTCACGTATTGAGGTGCGCATTTTTGCGCATCTGACCAAAAACGCATTGATGCTTTCGCATCATAGTTGGTCTTATATTAGAAAAAACAAATTAGGCTTTGAAGCCTAGTAAACATGCCCTAGATCATGTTTGACTGTTTCCTAACCTTAATACTAAAAAAAAAAAAAACTGAACTGTATTTTATTATTTTATTATTCAGCAGCGTTTCGGCTTCTCGTTTTGTTTATCACTCCTTCATATAGATTTTTAAGTATCTATTTAATTATATATGCATCTTAGCAGTGCATCGATAACGCATCTTAGCAGCTCATTACGCATTGCTAGGAGAGCGCATCACCTTACGCATTCGCTTTTTCAAACCTTCATAGCTTCAAAAGGATTATTTATTTATTATTATTTTTTTTTTGTGTCGATCAGAAGGATCATTCCGCTAGTTAAAATGTTTTACTTTTTTTTTTTTTTATGGTAGACTTAAACTTGTGAACTGCAATATTTCTTTATGTAGTTTCCCCTGTTGACCTTCCCTAGAAGCACATATTAGTTGTTCTACAAGTCAATAAGAACTTTTAGCTGTTAGTTGCACTATGCTCACTTTCCATGGGATGAATATTACATACATCAAACATCTTATTTGTAACTGAATATATTCCCCACAGATGGTGATTCTTTCTCAATCTACTTCAGCTTCTGCAAGTAGATTGACGGGCAAAATTTTCTTATTTCCAGATGATCAATTTCTGGACCCAATATGATAGATATGATATATATAGAAAATAAATAGACAAGTATAATAATAGAACAAACAAATTGCAATAGAATTGTTATCTTTATTGCTTAGGAGCATGGTTTCAAAAAACGTTTCGCCTCACGCATTGAGGCGCGCATTTTGGCGCATCCCTAAAAAAACGCCTCAAAACGGCCGCTTCATTAATACGTTAGATAAAAAAAAAACTATATAAAAAAAAAAAAGACTTTACAACCCATAAAATCTCTAGAAAATCTTTTTAATTCTCAACCAACTGCCTATTCCTTAGAAAGAAACTCCGAAGTTTCTTCTTCTATATTCTCTGTTTAAGGCAGTATGCCATATGCTTGGCTAGTTAGTTTATTTGTTCCTATGTTATGGATTTTCATGCTTGCAACTTATTTTCATATAGACTTTTCTGTTTTTTGTTAGGAAGTTTCATATAGATTTCTAGAAGTATTGTTTATTTATATTTTGTGATGCTACGCATCAATAACGTATTTATGCTTCGCATTACGCATTATTAGGAGAGCGCATCGCTTTACGCATACACTTTTTGAAACCTTGCTTAGGAGAAAGAGTTTTACAACGTTCTCCTTCAAAGTTTTTTCTACCCTGGGACTTGTATCTTTCCTCTTGGTTTTCTCTAGAACTCTTTTACTAGTATTCTTTCTAGTCTTCTTGTTCTATGCCTATGGGTACTCATCTGTCCCTTATTTATAGGCTAGAGCTACTTTTAAATATTAGTCATTCTAAGAAAGGAAATTTCCCTATGGTTGTAATCTTCTAAAAATAGGACTCCTAAATTTTCTTTTTAGGATTAGGAAACCACTTGTAGGACTACTGGGAGAAGTATTTTCTTATTTCTAAACCTAGGTATAAGGTATTTCAATGGGCCTATACCCAAAACCGGATTAGACCTCCGCCATCAGGAGGCTTTTGGTCCCTCAAAAGCATGGAACTAAGAGGTAGGGAAATGTAGCTAGCAACTGCTCTCTCGAGTACCACTTTGGATGCTTACAAATTTTCCCGTAAGGACAAAATTCTCGTTTTCCAACTCCTAGTCCCGTTGTCGTCTTGTCAAGAATTAGTACTTTCTTTGCCATTTCACTTGGAACTAAGTCTTGCACAACCGGTAACGATGGCGACTCCTTTTGCTTGTCAAGTGGCAAAGGTTTAAAGAGCTGAAGATTCTCGGCATTCGTTGTTGAGTATGTCTTCATGTAGCTTGGCAGATCTAGCTTGAAAGAACTAGTGCCTTACTGCTTCAAAATTCTGGTTGGACCATTGCGCATTGGTTTCAACTTCTTATTCGAGCCTTCGAATCAAACTTTCCCAATAGATAACCTTGCAATGTCGCCAACTTGAATATGTCGAGTTTGATGCTTAATATGATGTTCCTTGTACCTTGACGGTGATTCTTCAGACTCTTTAGTAGATTGTCGATGTGGCTTCGCATCCGGTACTTGGGCATCCTGTATATGCTGGATTTCTTGTTCCATGCGTTGTTTTAGTGGCAGCTTCTGCGGTTGTAGCAGGGAGTCTTCAAATCCTTCTAACAACTGCGGGAGATCTCTCTTTTTGGTTTTTGTGCACTCGCAAGAGCTTGCACAAACCAGTTCACTAGGTTGTTCGACAACTGGTCAAACCGTTTGTAGACTAAACTTCTGACTCATCTTACCTATGTGTTTGGTTTGTTGAGTAGTCATAAGTTGTAGCATTTTTCTTCTCTTTTTGTGCGTACACCCAACTTTTCTCTATTGGTCTAGTTACTTTTTCTTGTATCGCAGTTGCAGCGCCTTTTCTTGCCATCATCACAATTTTGTTATCAGGTGAAGGCGATCCATCGATTATCTCATCTTCGTCTTCCTCTTCATCTTCTTTGTTGTAGATGGTTGTGGTAGTTTGCTTGCGGTATTGCCACCATGCTGGTTTCAACTGCGGATGCAATTTCCGACATCCTTCCTTAGAGTGTCTAAGTCTTGCAATTCTCACAATATTGGTTGGCTTTGTTTGCCTCTACATAATTTTTCCTCTCTTCTTTTTGAACAGTTATCACAATCACTCCTTCGGTTCTTCATCTCGATATTCATAGCTTTCTTGCAAGCATCGTCAATTATTGTGAATAGTGCCAACTCTGTCCCTATATTTCTCAATGGTTTCTAGATTTCTCATGTTCTCATTCAATGTTATAGCTTGCTTGCGAAATTCAGTAGTGTATTCTTGCACATTCTGCCCTTTCACTTGTCGCAAGAACTGCCATCTCTCGCGCAATTGCTCTTTATAACCAATTGGGTAGAACTGATTCTGGATAGCTGTTGTGAATTGCTTCCAAGCTTAGTTACCGGAAGCGCTCATACTGTTTCTACGCTTCTCACTGAGAAGCGCGTTTCTACGCTTCTCACAAGGGAGCACGTAGGGAGCTCGCTCCTTTCTAGTGAGATTCACGTTCCTACCTAGTGAGATTCACGCTCCC
Organism: Papaver nudicaule; assembly: GCA_023529015.1. Taxonomy (NCBI): domain Eukaryota; kingdom Viridiplantae; phylum Streptophyta; class Magnoliopsida; order Ranunculales; family Papaveraceae; genus Papaver; species Papaver nudicaule. Next base: position 15,636 of record JAJJMA010061394.1, read on the forward strand.
GTCTCGGGGGGAACTTTATATACTAATTAGAGACCAGTTAAGAAAGAACATTAAAAGTTAAAAGTGTAAAAGGGAATTGAAGCAAATAAAAAATTTATTTCATTAGATATAATAGCATCACACCAGATAAGCTAAACACTCGAAGCGAAAATTTATTCTTAGATGCTTCTTATTAAAAGAAATTGGGCATATATATATGCAACATTTGATCAACAACTTCTTGAAACTCTTCCGGCGTACTCAAATCATCGTCTGATCTTTTCTTTCTATACACGAACTCGACCAATTCATGAGCTCGTAGGTATTGCCTAGCTAAAGCAAATAAATACTCTAGCCTATGTTCTTCCATGGTACTGGATTATTAGGTACCAGATCAGCGAGTTCGTGAGTGACAGGTGTTTTCTCACGCCCACAGGCTGTTAAAGACAGAGATAAGATGAGTGCAACACAATGGTGGGGTATGTAGGGTGGAGGGGCACCAGAACTTTACGCATTAGCTATGCGAGTGTTATCTCAAAGTGTGAACTCATCTTGTGCAGAAAGGTGTTGGAGCACTTATGGCTATATTCACAACGTAAAGAGAAACAGACTGGGCGCTGACAGAACTGAAAAACTGGTGTATGTTCACTATAATCAACGTCTACTAATAAGGCAAAGAGCAGATTATGAAACTCAGTATAGAGGTTGGGATTTAAACCCTGAAGAAGATAACATAGAGGAAGCATTTGATGTGATTCAAGCAAGGGAGGGAAACAACCCATTTGATGTTGAAGAGACTGCACCTCCACCTCCACCTCCACCATCTTCTTCTATATCGACTGCACCTCCACCTCCACCTCCACTTCCAAACCCAAGTTCTCAAGATACAGAAGCACGAAATCGGCTTAACAATGCTCGAAACAAAGACAAACGAAGTAATTTTAAAGTAGACATTTTATTTTATTTTGATTTCCTTAATATTTTCTTTTATATGTATTAGGAAAAATAAATTTATCAATAATATTATTAGTAAAATTAATTTATATTTTACGCTCCTCGTACGCTCCCCGCTCCTCATTTTTTAAGAATTTCACGAATCTCGCTTCCGATCTCGCTCCCGCTCCCGTCCTCGCACCCGCTTCTGGTAACTAAGCAGTTCCAAGTGGTAACCGATGCTTCTTTGCTAAGATTCAAACCTGACGTATATGCTTCCCGTCAAATTAGGGCATGTCCATCGAGTCTTAGTCTAGCGAAACTTACCCATTGCTCTTCAGTAAATCCCTTGGCGCTGAAATAAATCTCCAAAGACTTGAGCCAAGCGTCCGACTTTTTTGGATTTAAATCCCCGTTGTATGCAGGGATTTCGGTTCTTGCCTCCACTTTGAATGGCGAATTGTCCACAAACTGTGGTTGTTTTTCTGACTCGAAACCCTCTGTTGTTTTGGGATATGTAGTTTGTAACTTTTCTAGCATCTCCATTATAGAATCCATCTTCTCCCTCATTTTTTTCATCTCTTGCTCCAATTTCTCCATAATTCTTCCTTGTGGATTGGAGGATGATAATGAGGCAGATGCTATCTTCTATCAATATTAGGATCTAATGTTAAAACCTCGTACCCTTGGATCGAAGCCCTTTCATTCATCACCGGAAACATTACTTACTTACTTACTTACTTACCGTTTGCGCTCTGATACCACTGATCATTTTTTGGACCCCAATATAATAGATATGATAGATAGAAAATAGATAGACAAGTATAATAATAGAATAAACAAATTGCAATAGAATTGAATCTTTATTGCTTAGGAGAAAGAGTTTTACAACGTTTTTTCCTTCGAGGTGTTTTCTACCTAGGAGTTGTATCTTCCCTCTTGGTTTTCTAGAACTCTTTTACCAGTATTCTTTCTAGTTTTCTTGTTTTATGCCTATGGGTACTCATCTGCCCCTTTTTTATAGGCAAGAGCCACCTTTAAATATTAGTCATTCTAAGAAAGGAAATTCCCCTATATTTGTAATCTTCTAAAAATAGGACTCCTAAGTTTTCCTTCTAGGATTAGGAAACTACTTGTAGGACTACTATAGGAGAAGTATTTTCTTATTTTTAAACCTAGGTATAGGGTATTACAATGGGCCTATACCCAAAAACGGATCACTAGAACCCAATGGTGAAGGAATAGCAATTTTTGATGTTCCCTTTAATCGAAATTAACCAAGAATAAGAGTATATTTGTCTATCTAAAATTGATGCAATAATAGACTACTAATTTTAACAACCTCGAAACATATTTGAATTAGTAGGTTATATCTATCTAGAGGAACCAAAAGTCTACATGTGTGAGAGATCTATATTTCTTGTAAAATCATGTATAGCTTCTGATTTTGTTGGTATTGCTTCATGTTATGCTGTTCATTATACAAACTTTTATTCAGGTTACCCAGATCCGTGTAAAGAAGGGTTGCACAAAAGTATTTTATACCATCGAGGCTTAATCTTGAGTCAATTCAGATCAAGTAAGTTGTATGCGAATTTTCTGTAGCTGAATTTAGGTGGATTATTGTGTGAATTAAAACTTTATGAACTCTTGCTTTTTTGTATACAAAGGATTAAGAAACACTATTATACATTCACAGTTTCGAGAGTTGTCTATCTGGGTATAACGTCGCACCTTGTAATTTTATAGTCTGTCCTCTAACTTTTATGATGCTCTGGTTGGAAATTGGTTTGTCTTTGTCATGGTCAATTATTCTGGGTATACTAGTAATTTTAGAGTTTCAAAAAACGAATTACTGATTTGAATTGAAAACTTTTGGCCGAACATTGTTCATTAATTCCATTCAAACAAGAAATGGGGACAAGCTTGTTAGGCTGAACTCATTTTGATAGTGAAACTACATACTATTTGTACACCCATCTTGTGCGTGAGCTCAGGCTTAGGCTAAGGCTATGATGATGGATTGAATACAAATGTTGGGTGGAATATTCATTATCATCATGAAAAAAGGTCATCAAGTACCCTAGTTTTTGCAGTACATAGAATTGATAGCTCTGCACCAGAACTGGATCACTGCATCAACTTTTAAGCTGGTTTTGTACACATGTTGTCGAAACACTCATGGGTGTACGATATACGATGATAATTATGTGTCGAACAATGAGATGCATGATCTAGAATCAAGTAGAGCAAGCTGTTGGATTTCAAAGTTCCTGGTTTGTACACTGCGTGAGTCATTTCTTAATGGCTCCAAGTGGTCTCTGAGATGGAATTGTGTTAGGTTGTTTGGTTCTGCAGGTTTTCAAGGTGTCGACTGTCGAGACTGAAACTACTACCATCAGTCCATCACCACCAATTTATAGCCATGGTACATTCTTGTCTTTAATGGTGCATATGTTAGTGTACCATCACTGTGCACTTGGTTGTTCTTTTGTTTATTTGAGTACAAGTACGAATTCAATCAAGTTAAGAGATATTGATCATGACAGAAATGAATTGATTGAACTGTTGAAAGAATCAGATTCGGAGCCTTCCACAAAATAATGAACAAGTCAGACCAATAATATCCATCAGGCCTCGTTTATGGACTAAGCATAGCATTAATGCTTATGGATTAAGATTCTCTTAATCAATAATCTTTTCCTTGTCTTCTTTGTTCCTTCTGCATAGTGTAATGGTCCAACAGAACATATCTTCGCCTTTTGGATGATATGCTTACTTTTTGCGCCATCTTTTTTATAATCTCTTTTCGGTCTTTCTAACCTTTCAATACTCGAAAGATCTAACTTTTGTTACAAATATCCGCATATTATTTTTCTATTTGTCAAAGCGTAATGTAGATTAGCAGTCAAACTTCTGTTTATCTCTTCCCAGAATGAATAATGCCTGTTTTCGATCATTTTGTTGCCTTCACGAGGTTAAAATAAGTTGACATTTGATTCTTTCATATAAGGTTAAGAATGGGTTGCAAGAATAATGACCGAACTTTTTAAAAGAGAAATATCAAGGAGAGACCTAGAGATTGGGCTTTTGGAGATAATGCTCAACACTTGAATGCAAAAGTTGAAGTACCCTTTTTTTTCAAAGATTCGTGAA
>JAJJMA010061399.1:0-12124 GCA_023529015.1 Papaver nudicaule
AAAGGCGAAAATCCTAAAATACCTTCGGATCATATAAACAACATCATAGACTATTGGTATGATAGAAATAGTAAAAACGATACGGAAAGGGAATACATTTCAAACCTTCAGCGAGGACGTTATGATTTATCAAGTAGTAAGCTTCGGTCTTCGTCTTCATCAGTCTTCATCTCGATTACCTAGAACTATCCTAGTCCGAGTTGTAGAGTAAACTTATCAAGGATTGTGTTTTTGTCTCATAAACTTGACAACTGACTTGAGATAGCAACATCAGTGGGTTCAACCGAGCAATGCTCTAACACCACCGATAATTGCAAACACCTTCGGAATACGATAGAAAGATACATAGGTCGAGGAGAATTCGGCCAGTACATCTCATCCGCACCAGAGCCCGAAGAACAACAAAGAAACGACAACAACTCCCAAGAAAATAGCAAAAGCGAAGTATACCCATCTAAACCAAGAAGCGAAGAAGCAAGGGAGGGTCAGCAGGTACAGGTGAACAACGGGCCCTTAATCATCACCCTGCCTATCCACGGGATGAACACTACAAAGGTGCTAGTTAACGAAGGAATCACCTATAATATTATATTCTACAAGCGGTTCCTACAGATGGGGTTTCGAGACGAACAACTAGAGTACCCAACAACAATCATCCACGATTCATGGGGAACAATCACGCTACCTAAGGGCGAAATCATGTTACAAGTGGACATAGGTCCAGTGACAACCTTCACAAAATTTTGCATTGTCAGAACAGCATCACCATATCAAGCGGTATTGGGGAAAAAATGGATTCAAGAGTTGGGGGGAGAAGTCTCACCATGTCATCAACAACTAAGATTCCCCACAGTATACGGAGAAATGGAAATACGAGGGGACCGGAGTAGCATTTGAAATATTGAAGAGCACAGCAAAAAGCAAGGCGACCGAAGAAGAAAACCAAGTAAAAAAAAATTATTATTACATTAATTCCCCCTATTCCTACGTCTGCCACGGAGACGGGCAGCCACAGTACCACGGTCTTCGTCAAGACCATCAAGCATTTCCAAATCAATAATCGGAGCATTAGCAGGAACAGCCGGGGCAAAAGCAGCAGCATTTACCACAGGAGCATCAACCGCCGGAGCAGGACCAGCAACATCTACCACATGATCATCAACCGGCAGAACATGAGCAAAGTTGGCGACAGTCTGTTCAGCATCATTGAACTTCTCCTTTACTTCAACCTTCACAGGTATTTCATCATCAGAAGAAACAACATCCTCTCCCAGCATCAAAAAGTTTCCTCACTATGACGGCGAAAAAACGATCTTGTCTCAACCATGCGGCAATCATACGGAAAACCACCGTCTTCAATCATTCTCCGTTCTCTCCTTCTTTCATCACTCTTTATGAGATGGTCGAAGAGACGAATCACCTTATCCGGATTACTTTCCTTTCTAGAAGAACCACCACCTACAAGATTAGCCTCCCTATCCATTGTCATTCGAACCTGTTCTCTTCTGCTATTTCTTTCATAATCCATGGGCGCTTTTCCCCTGTCCGCCATTTCTTTAGAAATTTTTTCTTTTTTACTTAGTTACACGGAAAACGTCAGGAGACAATCGGTGAAGACTAGTCTTTCATAGAAGAACTCATGTTGCCATCCAACCACTTGCTTTAAGTACTGCAGACGTTACAATCTAGGAAATAAGATAACCACATTAGGGTTTCCTTGATTCTCGCACCCATTAAAAACATCTCCCATTACCCGATAAAGCAGTTACACACTTTTCAAATTCTTCCCACTACCGTTCAGTTTCACGAAAAATAACCACCCACTACCATCATACACCACATAATAAGCATTTAATGATTCACCAGCCAGCTAGCTTATAATCCTTATCAGAAGAAGACACAGTTACAACCAAGGAACGAAGCTTGGTGAGAAGACACAGTTACAACCAAGGGATGAAGCACCGAAGAAGAAGCAGTTACAACCAAGGAACGAAGCTTGGTGAGAAGACACAGTTACAACCAAGCGATGAAGCACCGAAGAAGAAGCAGTTACATCCAAGGGAATAAACATCAAAAAAGATATAACAACAACTAAGGGGTGAGGCACTACCGAAGATATAGATACAACAAAATAATTAAGCGACGGCGGAGGCTTGGTTACAACCAAGAGACGAAACACCAACGAAGGAGTGCAGAGAAAAGCCGATAAATGAAGTTCCTGACAAAAATAAGGAAAGGGAAACAATGCTTGGGGAACCGCGACCAAACAAGGGGCAACAAATCTACCAGTGCAACGGATGTGACTAAGCGAATGTTCTGAAAAGAAGCACAAATTGATTACGAGAAAGCTTCCGAAGGAAATATAAGATACCCGAAGAACTGCACTAACTTACCGCAACGAGCATACAGAAGAGAGTGGATGTTGACATCCACGGCAGCGCAGGGTTCCACTAACGAGGGAAGACCTTTGCCTATAGGTAGCTCCAGCAGATCGCTCCTAAAAGGCAAAGAGGGGCAAACACTATAGTTAGATCACCACCAAAGGATTCCAGAACCAAACTTGGTTCACACCGAAGGAGCGAATACCCGAGCGACATAAAAGAAAGTAACAGCTATCGCTTAGCAACAAAGAAGAACGAAGGTAACCGAGACTTTCTCAGCAAAGGAAGATAATCAGCATAGAAACTTAGAAGCCTCACGCTTACCAAGGGAGGATGATATGACAACCAGACAACAAGTAAAGTGGAATTGGAAAAATTATTTCAAAAAGTAACAGCGATGTAAGTGCAATGATACGATTGCCAGCAGCCTAAGCGCAACAGAACAATTGCCATGACAGGAGCATACCTGCTGATCACAGGTCATCTCTAGGGTCCTCATTAATATGTATAAGGCGATACGTAAGAATCCCAATGATAGAGATAACTCGAACGTCGCCCCTAGCGGGAGAATCCTTCTCCCAGGTTAATGTCCTAAATCATCCCCTGGCCAAGGATGGTTGAAAGATAATGCTTAACCCAAGAAGGTTGAAATGCCTGAAATAGTAGACACTAAAGGGAAGATCTCATGATCAACAAGGTTACTGATACAAAGACAGTAGACACACCTATTGATATAGACACTAAGGGGAAGATCTCATGATCAACAAGGTTACTGATACAAAGACAGTAGACACACCTACTGATATAGAAACTAAGGGGAAGATCTCATGATCAACGAGGTTACTGATACGAAGTCAGTAGACACACCTACTGACACGGAGGAGACAGATGCATTCACCAACGAAGCGAATTAAAACGCACTTGCCAGAACAGACGACAACAAGAAGAAGACGGACATATATTTCGTGATACTGCGGCACTTAGAGGAACGAGGTATGAAATACGAAGAAAACATACAGCCTCAACGGAGAGAAAAATAGAAGGAACTATGAAACAAGTTTTCTTGAAGGATTATTAAAATAAACCTGAAGAAAAGGGGCAAACTGTTAATGCATAAATATCGCTATCCAACAAACCTCAACCAGAGGTAAGAAGACACGGCAGAGAAGGTGAAGCGAAGTATGAGATCACTCCGAAGTAGGCTACCGCGGTAACCAAAAGAACGAGGGAAGGCACCACAGACTCGAGACACCTTCCAAGAAGTCACATCAGCACCCTATAGGGATACATAAGGCTAGGGGAACGCGTCAATACATGGCTGGATCAGACAACGGTATAAAGCAACTTAACGGATTAGAATTAGGACATCGAGAACATCAAGGGATTCACATAACAAAGATATATATCAACTGAGAGGTGTCAACACAGGATTGCACTATATGGGCGGTGTACAGAAACCAGCTGTCGCTAAAGACCATCAAAGCAGCAGAAGAAACGAAGGATATCAAAAAGGAATCACTTCACCTAATTGATATAAATACTCCTTCTCACCAATTGAGGAGGGGTCGACGAAATCACAAGGGGAGATACTATAGTCAAAATACCTTCTGGAATCGGAAGAATAGATTACACAGTATCACTCCCAAGCTGTATGGAATCGAGATAGATAATCACCAAAAGGATTTGTATTACTATGATATGAATTTGTATGATGAATATGATTTAATGATATGGAGATGAAACACTTCGTTGTGGAACCACCTTGTTTAGTTTGCTTTTAGCATTATCCACTGTCTTAGAGTTTCTGATGAGTCCTTAAGAACGTTGTTCCATTCATTGGATACGAACGGGGACGAGGATCCTAGGTGATGCTTAGCCGATAACCGTCATTAATCTTAGAACTTTATGTATGTTTGATATGGGAAAAGGAGTATTAACATGTGATATATATCTAATGAAAAATTCAGTATATAAAAATTAAATTTGATTAGGACTCATTCGAACTCCATACAAGTATAAGCTTCGAAAGGGTAAAAACATGTTTACCAAAAACCCTAAACTTAAAATACTGATATATTTATAGAGCATTGTGCACCACGAACATTGGATGCGATCCAATGGGTTTATAAAACCATTGACTAATAAAATAAAATAAAATAAGATAAAAAAACTTGCACCTGACTAAAAATATGTAGATGAACATTTAGGGAAACAATAAGAATATAAAATAAATAATGAAGGAACTCGGATTCTTTTTTGTGAAACAAAGTATACAAAGTAAAGAATCTAGAAATCTCTATCAAATTACCGAACGACTCGACTTTATTTTTATTTGCAAAATAACAAAACTGATATTCACCATTTTATTAGCTTAAATACTTTCATTTTGACAAAAATGATATTCCCGGAGCCGGTATACGCCCTATCGCTGTAGGTACTATTTGGAGACGTTTAGTCTCTAAAATTGTTGTTTCCCATGTTCGTAAGAAAATGGAGGGCTACCTTAGTGAATTTTAATTCGGTGTGGGGGTACCCTGTTGAGGTGAGTCCATTCTTCATGCTGTTAACATGCTTCTTGAGGTGAAGAGTGACTCAACATCTACTTAAATGTTCTTGGTTGATTTATCTAATGCCTTCAATCTTGTAAGCAGATCTGCTATGATTAGAGAGGTAGGGAAACATTGTTCTTCCATCTCCAAGTGGGTAGAGTTCTGTTATGCAGCTCCTGCTAGATTATATTACATGGACAAGACTCTTTCGTCAGCTCAAGGAGTACAACAGGGGGACCCTCTCTGACCCATGTTATTTGCTTTAAATCTACACCCCTTGATACATAGAGTTTAAGATTCATGCTCTTTGGACCTACAAGCACAGTATTTAGATGATGGGACCTTAGTTGGCGACATGTTGATGGTGGCCAAATCCTTGGACATTATTCAGCAAGAAGGTGTTTCTTTGGGGTTGCATCTTAATGTCTCGAAGACTGAACTTTTTTCGGCCTACAGTTGACAACAGAGGTTTGGTGGAGGGTGTTTTCCCGTCTCACATATGTCGTCCTTCGGAGGGAGTTAAGTTGTTGGGTGGACCTGTTATCCTGAACCCCCAGTTTTGTAAAAATATGGTGGTTGACAGAGTACATAAGACCACGGTCTTGATTGATGCTATACATAATTTCAAAGATCCTCAGGGTGAGCTTTTACTGTTGAGGAATTGTTCGGGTGTCTATAGGTTATACTTCGCTATGTGAACAACTAAGCCTGAATATTTGGAAGAGGCACAAGTGGTTTTTGATAACCATCTCAAATAGTTTCTTAGACATTTTTTTACGGGAGATGGGTCGGGTTTCGGTTTCTTGAAACAAAGGCTTGCTACACTTCTCATCAAGTTTGGTGGACTAGGGTTGTATACTAAGGAGGACACCATGCTACTGCTATTTGGCATCTTGTTTCCAGACAAAGACTCGGTAGGAGAACCTTTTGAGGGAATCTGGGTGTCTAGTATGAGTCCCAGTTTCTATCATGCATTTATCCTCTACAAACAGGTATGTGGTATTGAGAATTCTTTATTATGCATTGATGATATTGTCCCAAATTCTATGATTTCTTTGGCAATCCAATACTTCGATGTAGTGAAGAAAGATTTACCCAGTCGGTTTGTTATGACGGAGCGTGATTAGCCCCATGGTAGAGTAACAGGATCAAGCATGCACAAGACTATTTGTTGGCCATTCCAATTGATCATGGTCTTAATCAAAAACTTGGGCCTCGACATTTCAGAGTTATCTTGCGCTATAAGCTTGGGATCCCTCTTTTCGAAGAAGGGGATACATGTTCCAGTTGTGACAGGGAGATGGATATTTTTGGAGATCATGCTTTGCATTGCGCATGGGGTTGGTATCAAGTATAGACACGAACTGGTTCGTGATACTTTTGCCGATATTTGTTATCGTGCTGGTGTCCCAGCTAGGAAAGAGGTGGATTTGGGATTCCTCTTAGACACTGGCTTAGCCTTGATACCTGCTGATATCTTAGTGTACAATTGGGACAATAAGCACGATATGTGTATGGATATCACATGTGTTTCTCCTTTCACGGGCGTTGGGATGCGCACTTTTGTTCCTGGTCAAGAAATTGGTAGTGCTATCGATCGGAAAAGAACCAAATATTTAGAAAAGTGTACAGCTCAGGGCTGTGGTTTTGGCATGTTGGATTTTACCACTTTTAGGGAGTTGGAGAGCGATACAGTGGAGTTTCTGAAAAGATTGCGCAATTATATGGCTAGTCATGATGCGAATGTTATAGCGGGGGATTTTCTTTTTCGTAGGATTGGTGTTGTCATTCAAAAAGGGAATGGAGCCCAGCTTGTTGCCAATCTTCCATCTAATTCTTGTAATTCTCCCTTTTCTGATTAACAAAAAGCTTTATATTATTTTTTTTTTAAAAAATCGATTAATCCGTAATGTACGAGTAGAAAATCTGCATAGGTACATAAGGTACCATATCCATCAGATCTGCTCATACATACAGTAACTTTAAACAAGATTCAATGGTGCGAGGACCATAAGAACAATACCGAAGGTAAACATAATAACAGTAATCAAAGGTTAAATGCATAAAGACTAGTATTAATTTCTGTGTTGTAACTACATGGATTGCAACCCTAAGGAGCCAGAGGAGATACATACCTAATCCCACTCTTGCCGCTTAGGTTCTAACCAAAAGAATCCAACCCTTACAATGTTTTCCAAGCTCGCCTTATATAGGCCGAGCTTGGGTGGTTTACAGCTAATAAGACAAAAGACTCAATCATGGAGGTGTCAGTTCTTGTCGAGTAAGGCGGTTTATTCGGTGGCGCTCCGAAGCTGACTCAAAGGCTTCCGTCCTTCGGTGCGGTCCGAGTCCTTTTCTCCCGAGTCCTTACTTCGTTCGCGTTTGGTCTCTTTTCCTCTGGTTCAGTCCGAGGCTTCGCTGCCAATCCTCTCGGTGTGGCTATGCTTCTTAGATGTGAGACATGTGTCCCGAGGGATTTTACCCTCCACAGTTTGCCTCTTTTCTTGTCCAAAGATCGAGGAGGTTTGGAGAAGAAAACCCTTGGCGCTGCGCCTTCTTAGACACGTGTCCTTCTTTCGGTTTCTAACTGACACACGTAATCTTTAAGTTCTTTTCGAAACCCTCACCTTTCTTTTACATGTTACCTGCTGCATCGGTTCCATCTTCTCCTATTTAAATTTGCTCTTTCGCTTCTTCTTCCCTCTCTCCTTTCTTTGCTTTCTTTATTGTTTTCCAAGGTGCTTGAATCTCTTTCTTCTGTATTCTTCCTTTTATCATGGTAAGCCTTCGAAATTCTTATCTCTGTCGTTTGGTTTGATCTTTATTTGTTATTCCTCTTTTGACTTTCCCTTTTGTCGCAGGCTTCTGCAAGTGCATCCGCCGGTGCTTCTGTAAGTGCTTCTCCCGTCAAGTTATTGCCTCACAAAATGGTAGATCCTCAGAAAATTGGTTGGGAGGAAAGGGCGCGTATTTATGGGTTTGATCAGTCTCTTTTCTCTTGCCAAAGTTTGGGTAAGGGGATTCTATCCCCGGAGTTACTTTCTTCTCATGAGTGCGGTAGTAGAAGGTTGATCGTTTCCGGCGAGCAACTCGGCGCCGGTCTTCCCATTCCCATATATAATCCGTCCAATCCTCTTTTTTATGCGATTTACTCCAGAATCAATCCTCCCTGCGGAGTGATGCAATTGAATGGAAACTCTATTCGAGTCATCAGCGAATGGGTTGCTCGCTCGGAGGGTAGGTCGTATTATTATGAGAAGCTTCCCAAGGAACTCAAACACTCTCCCGATTATTGGTCCGCCGATAATTTCTTTAAGTATTACAAGGTGGAAAAATCTTTGCTTAAAGAGAAGGCTCCTTGGAGTGTGAGTTTAGGTAAAGTGGCTGATTCATCTCATGCCCTCGGTGACGTAGATCTTTCGGGGTCCAAAACGAATACACTTCTTCGTCATTCAAGCGATGAGGTGTGGTTTTCAAAGCTCGTGCTCATCGAAGGACCTGTCCTCTATGGCTATAAGGACAAAGAGGGGAGAGTCGAGCGTAAGAAGTTTGAGGATGGGCACCCTATTGTTGATTTCTATAAAATTTACTTCTCTGAGGAGGAGCGTATCAAGTCTCAAGAAAGGATTGCTCAGGCCAAACTGAAGGTAAAGTGTAGTTGAATTTTCTTTGACTGTTCTTCTTTTTGGATTATTTTTATCCATATGCTTTCTCGTCTTTCAGAAGGCGGAGCAAGCGAAGAATAAAAGCCAAAAAGTTTCAGATCGAAGCGATGATTCGAAGAAGAGAAAAAGATCTTCGAGGTCAGCGTCTGCTGGGAAGGAAGAAATTGGTCAGGTGATAAACACTTCCTGCCTCAACTATTCGATAGGTATGGATATCTGCCTCTGTTTAGAACCTGACAAATTGACTGCTCTTCAGCAGAGCGGCGTGCTGACCGTTGATGATAGCGCTGCGAAGTTTACCCTGTGTGACCCGAATCGGAAAAGGGGGAAAACTGTGGCTGCGAAGAGAAAAGGCGTGAAAGTTATTAGCCCTGTTACCGAAGTTGTTACCCAAAGCTTAACTGATCCGTCTACTGTGCTTGCAGAAGAGGTGGATAACGAAGAGACCGAAGATGAGAGGTCTCCAGTTTTTGGGAGACTGAAGAGAGGGGGTCTTAGTCATGGAGCAGCTGGAATGCCGAACTCCCGAATTTCGGCACCCTCGCATGGACCTTCCTCTTCGTCTTTTTCTGTTGGTGATGCCTCTCGCCTTGGCCGACCAGATATGAATTTGGATGAATATGGAACCAATATTGGTTCTTCTCTGGCTTTTCCGACGTCAGCTGGTGCCGATACTCCCTCGGTTCCTAATGTCTTTGTTCAGCGACCATGCTTAGGTCCCGAGGCTCAAAATTTCGTAGAGCACAACTCTCTTCGCGGTCCACATGCCGGTGACTTGGCTAGCCTTTTGAAGGCACATGCAAGGGATCCTCAGAATCATCCTTTAGGTCCTTCGGTGTCCGGGTTTCTTGCCCAAGCTTTTTCTGTCTCCTTAGACAGGAGTTCTTTTGCCTCTGTGGTTGCTTATCATCAATCATTCGTAGAAGCTGTGGGTTTATTTCTTGATTGTTTCTGTCCTTATGTACGTGTTTTTTTTTGTATGCTGCTTTTTGATTTTGTATTTGTTTTTTCAGCAAAATCATCATGGCAATTTCTTGCTAGATCTCATTCGTGCCCAGGGTCTTGATATTTCTCGTCTTGATGAGGACAACCAGCTGCTACGACAAGAGAATAGTAGCCTTGCTGGGAATGTGAAAGAGTTAAATGGACGTCTTGAGACTACCGAGGCCGAACGAGATGGCTACTCCCGGGATGTTGGTGTTCAGAGAGAGCGAGCTTCGAAGCTTGTCGAGGAGTTGCGTCTGTCTCGTGTTTTGTGCGAGGAAAGGGATGTCAAGATTTCTACTTTAGGCGAAAAAGTTTTACAACTTAACAATCATATCCAAGGAGAGGTGGAGCGCACTGTTTTGTTTAGTCGTGAGCATGGCCGATATCTGTTTAGGAATTTAGGTATGCGACCACCTTATTATCATGATGGCTTGAAGGATACTGACGCTGTACTGGAGTCTGATAAAGATCTTGTTTCATCCGAGGATGTTGAGTTAGTAATTGCTGAATTGCGAGCAACAAGGCTTGAAGAGAGTGTCGAGGAGACAGGTAACGATGCTGATGATGGGATAGGGATTGGAGGTGATAAATCTATTAATTTGGAGCAGAAGGAGAGTAATGTTTTTGATTCTCAAGTATTAAGGACAGCTGATGGAATCATCAGTGGGAAGCTGGAAGGCGATGGAAGTGGTGGCGAGGGGCCGAAGATGGATAATGAATTGTCTGGCGATAAGCCGAAGGAGGCGGGTTTCGCCGATGCCTCTGATAAAGGCTCTAAAGGTAATGTCCGGTACAAAAGACTCAATCATGGAGGTGTCAATTCTTGTCGAGTAAGGCGGTTTATTCGGTGGCGCTCCGAAGCTGACTCAAAGGCTTCGGTCCTTCGCTGCGGTCCGAGTCCTTTTCTCCCGAGTCCTTACTTCGTTCGCGTTTGGTCTCCTTTCCTCTGGTTCAGTCCGAGGCTTCGCTGCCGATCCTCTCGGTGTGGTTATGCTTCTTAGATGTGAGACACGTGTCCCGAGGGGTTTTACCCTCCGCACGTAAATTTAAGGTCTTATATATATAGTTAACAGTTAACCGGGCAGATTGAAGGAAAAACCGAATTTTGCCATAGAGAGGAAAGAGAAGAATCTTTTTAAATTTGTTGACCAAAACTATATGCTTTGACTTTCCATTAAAACATATTTTATTATATTAATCTTTCATTATTTCCTATCATACCCTCTAAACCTTTTCTAAATTATCACAAATCAAAATCTCTTCTTCCCGTTTGAGTAACAAGAACAGAAATTATCACCCATCAAAATCAAAACCTTTGCTTACCAGATCACAGTTTACGTGGCCAATCAAACTAACCCTGCTTTTCTTTTCATTAATCGAAAGAGACGAAAAGGAAAAATCGGGCTAGAGTAAGGCCATTGGGATTGGATTTCACTATATTTGTGCATAATTGAATTTTTCTCTTATGATTACGGAATCACCTCGTGCATAATTGAACTTCACTATATTCGTGTAAATTCGACTATGGTTGATGTGTATTCGTTGTTACTCTTCTAGCTCTTCCTCGCACACCATTCTTGTAAATGTTTTCTATCTTTTACAGCTCAGATCAATCCAATACAGTTTGTGAAATATACCTTAGCTGCATGTGTAACGCAATGCTACACAAATTATACATTTGATATACTGGTAAAAACAGTAGTTTTCTGCTTTGCTTTCAAGTAATTATACTATCCGAAATGTACATTTGATGGAATGTACGCTTACTTTGTCTTTGGTACATTGATAACAACTTGACAATCATTCTCAATCCTGAGTTGAGATGCTTGAACCATGCTGCAAGTCTCTCTTCATGGGATCATAGTTTCAGGTACAAAAATATCTAGTTGATAAAACTGTGGTACATAAAAAAATGTATCATATTCCACCAACCAATGTAACACCCAAAACAACAGAGTTGTGTATTCCATCTCCGGGTTTGGTTGAGTATAATTTTTTTTTTGGCAATCAAAATTCTGAAAACTTGAAGGAATTGAAAACAAAGAGAAGGTCAATGTAGTGAAAATTACGACAGTGTTCATATGAACAGTATATTATTAGGGTAGCTTTGTCTTTTCAATTTGTAAAAATATATTTTAATAGAAAGTCAAAGCATATAGTTTGGTCAACAAAATTAAAAAGATTCTTCCTCCCATAAGATTAATCTTTCCTCCCTGTAACAAAATTCGAAAAAACCTTATATGCTGAGCTAAATGTTTTTTTTACCCCAAAATTTGAGTTGTTTGAAAAAAAAAAAAAACTTTCAAAATTGATCAATTTTAGGTCGTTTTTCTTCATATTTTCCTTTGGATAATTGTTTGTCGTTACGACTCTAAGAAATTGAATGATTATTCTGGATAATTTGATCCAAAATCTTATATTCTCAAATTTATATTCACCTTTCTTAAAAATTTTGAATGAGAAACTAATCTCTAGCCCGTTTTTTTTTTCTTTTAATCAGAAACCCGTAATTAAGATCCTATATATATATATATATATATAT
>JAJJMA010061405.1:0-14359 GCA_023529015.1 Papaver nudicaule
GTACATGAAGCTTATGAACTTTCTCACACTGACGGGCATTAAAGATTGATATCTAGTCTACCACCAACTTTAGAACAGCGAGAGTGTAACAAATGTTATGAGTGACAGAAAATTTAGTCCTACTATTCTAGATCGGCAGTATAAATTTAATCCTAGCATTCTAGATCGGCAGGATAAATTTAATCCTACCATTCTAGGTAAAGCTAAAATTTCTTAAGAGTGACAGAAACATACCACCACTTCCTGAATACAACCCTCCACTAACATATCCCGATATGAACGAAGTATTAAGTGGTATCTAACACCATCCCCTTGCAGGAGTCCCAAAGAGGAGCCACAGGAATTCCCTGCAAAGAGCTTGTCAGCGAAATATCCTCCCACCAACAAAATAATTTGGAACGAAACAAATATGTCTGCCAACTAGTAATATGAACTTCAAGGCAATAAAATGATGGAAGATAAACTGCAACAAAATCCACCAATTTCCTTTAAAAGTCTTTGCCCCCAAAATCCCCTTAATACATCAGAAGCCATAGTACTAACAGAAACTGGAAGCATTAAACTCAAAAATGCAGAAGAGTGAAACATTTCATTGAATGAATTCAAGGGCACCATCATACCTTGTGGCAGTGCTATTTTTGGAGCATTTTCATCAAAACAGATATCAAATAGTTCGAGCCTAGACTTTCTTGTTAAATTGACCATATAGTTCAGTGTAGAACTCTATGGTGGTGTACCTAAATAATTCAAACCATAAGATGTTCTCAAAGTAGTTTGAAGAGTTCTCTGTAAGTATATTAAAATGAGATTAGTACACTATATGTTTTCTAGGTTCATGACAACATTAACTAAAGAAGCATTTTTGGTCAGGCTTCATCCTACAAAAGAATCCACTTGTGAGTTGTTATACAAGGAAAACCCATAATATGACAATTTGAAGGTAGGATACACAGAGTATGTAGCAGAAACAGATATAATTAGGCACGCTTTTGCCGTTTCCATTAGTTATTTATACAAGCTTGTGCTTACCTCAAAAGTAATCCATCTGTCATGTATTTAATCCTCGTTAAGGCAGACGTCATATCATCAACTCTAATGGAATACCCAAGGTCAACAGCTAAGGACGGCCTCTAAGTTTCCAACAAATGATAACTCTTAGGCCAAAGCTGGACATTGCTATGATACAAGTGTCCTATGGTACTGACAGAACAATGAATTACAAAAATGAATATTTATTTTACCAAACTGAATTCGCCGAGGAAGAAAGGCCCTTCGGAAAATTTGGAAAGCGCTGCTTCTAGGTAGTCAAAAGAAGCACCAACATCTGAGTCTCCCTTGAGCAAGACAACCACACCACTACTAAAGTCGCCAGCGTAAGATAGTAATTCCTCTACGAACTCTCTCTTTACAGGGTCTTTTGGGAAAAGCGCAGGTCCTTCAAAGTAAGTATCAAGATACTTGATCAAATCAAGACTCTCCCCTATAACTTCATTATTAAGTATCAAGAAAGGAAATACCCGCTCCCTTCAACTGGCCTATCTACAAAATAAGTGCAGAACTGCACGTAAAAAAAATGGAAAAATTACTCCATGTAAAAGAGCACAAGTGGAGCAGCAAGTCAAGGACCATACAATTATCATGGAAGGTAATCCAGTCATTCACTATTCGCGAATCAGAATTACAAGAATTAAACATTTTACATCATTCAGAAGTAAATTCAAAACACTCAAGACTCTCCAGAAGAAGAAAAGAACCAGAAATCAACAAAAATAGCACATTTTCAAAGAGTTTTTCCAAAAATATACCTTCTAGAATTTAATACATAAAACTACCCTTTAATGACTACTATAGATCTTGACCCCTATTATTTTTACAGAAATGCCATCAGGGTCTAGACTATGGATTCAAAGGTGTAGACTATAGGGTTGATGGTGCAGACCTTGGTATTGAGGTGTAGACCATTCTGATCCTACATGCCGCTTAATATGCACGGTCTAGACTCTAATATTGGCGGTCTAGACCATTCTAAATCTACATGGTGCCTATGTGGCGACCCTTAATTTAGGGTCTACACCTTGGGAAGTAAAGGTCTACACTTTTGAAATTCCAAAAATAACATTTTTTATAAAGTCTAGACTATGATAAACACAAGGTCTACACTTTGGCAATTCCAAAAATAAACTTTTCGTAAGGTCTAGACTTCAGATACAAAGGTGTAGACCTTAATCATCGTGGTCAATCTTGGTTGACCACAAAAATTTGTACTTAGAGTGTAGACTTTGAGGGCTAAAATTGGTAGACATGGGTATTTCTTTGTATTAATTTTTAGAAGGTATATTTTTGGAAGACAGACCCAAATTTTGGGTATTTTTGTGCAATTCGGCTCATTCTCCACTATGTTTAAAGCTACAAACAAAATTATCTAAAAAGGCAGATTAAGATCGACCAATGAATAGAAGGATTACCAAACGAAAGATACACCCTGGTTGCTGGTTTAAGTATTCAAATTATATTTTGATGAACCACCACTACCCCATTCAACCTATACACATGCTCCTAACAAGCATATCAAATAAAAACTTTCGAGTCTAGAACTACCACTAAAATCAAAACACTAAAGACTCTCCAGAATGGCTCCACTATGTTAAAGATACAAACAAATTGATCTAAGATGGAAGACACAGACTTGACTACACTCTAAACAACACCAAAAGGAGGATAAACATTTAACTGTTATCCAAATTGTAGTTGTACTACTTTGATGACTCCAATCCTAAACATCTAAAATCATACCATTGCGAACCGGTGTTCCAAAAAATAAACTACACCATAACAACCTCCATATTTATACAAACACCTATCAAGATGAAGTAGTCTAATGGAAACCACATAAACATCATTACTTTATCAGGTTTTGCAATCAAATTCAACACGTAAATGCTCTCGAGTCTAGCAAATCAAAGCAATGTTAAGTGAAAAAGGAGGGGTACCGAAATACAACCAACTTTTCGTTTGGGCTCGTGAGTCTTATGGTTTAGGTTTGTACGATCTCAAAAATCAATATCCAAACCTAGATAACCGGAGTTGTGATCTTGGGGATCAACTCGACAAAGTTGGGACTTTGGAGTTAAATTCTACGGTTATTGAATAACGTACTACTTGGTGCTTTAATTATATAATCAGAGATATAATGCGGAAAGTAAAAGCACACAAGACACCAGAGATTTTTTTAACGAGGAAACTGCCTTGCAGAAAAACCTCAGGACCTCGTCCAGATTGAACACCGCCCAGTACAAACTGACTACAAACGCTAGCCTACTATAAGACTTTGGTCTGGGATGTAGCAGAGACCAACTCCAGCCCTCCAAGCGAATTGGCTACTGTCGCACTCCTTACGTCTCTAGATCCCCCACAGATCGTCACGCACTTGATTCCCCCAGCTGACGTCTGTTACAGGCCTAGGAGTTGCTTTGACCGATGTCAAAGGCTTGTGTCAGCAATACTAGCTTTGCAACCTAATTGTTGACGTATGGTCTAACTGTCCTCTATCAGTTTACCACACACAAGTTGACTTCCTTCGGATGATTAAATCCAGGTCATACGAAAATCTAGTTCACAAATTAGGGCTGACAAGCAAACCGAGTAAGCTATGCCCAACTTGTCTCTACCTTAGTTATACACGAAGAATCACTTAAGAAACTTGTATAACTGGAGCTAACTAGGTCTTACAACACCGAGTGCAGCCGTGCGTTGCTACCTTTCAACCTTGTGTGTAACATATCAGTTCTTGAATAGCCGTATAACAGAAGAGACAGACTATGGAATAGACAAGAACGTGATCAGGTTACCAAGGTTACAGGTTAATCCGATTTCAACCAAATATGGTCTCAATCTCCTACCTGTGCTTCCCAACTCTCAAGAGAAGTCTTTTATAGTCGTAGGGAGTTCCTAGAGGAGCTGCAACCTATAGAGGATGACTATACCACAACAAGCGTTCACCGAAGTGAAAAGAGTTTACGCTACCTTCCCTAAGGACCTTCACGTATGCTTGATGCTTGCGGTATTTGTCCGTAGACACCTCTATTTATAGCATTCAATAAGATAGGTTGATTTGGAATAAAGAAATCAATTACTTGTCCCACAAGTTAAGGAAACCCTAAACTTGATAACCAAGTAATAGAGATTAATCTCAATTGGAATTCTTTTTATCATTATCTTCCAAGTATTTTGTTAGCTCAAAAACACTTCAAGATAAAATCCAACAGACCAGAGATAATCTTTATCTTATTGACTCATTGAGGATCGTTAGATGGAACACAAAAGATATTATGTGATATACAAGTCCATCTAAGAGATAAAGGAGTTTAGAGTTTGACCCAAGTGAAATTCTGAAAGAATATCCACTAAATCCGACACCAGCAAAGTAACCAACATTGGATTCGCGTACAGGTTCGCGAAATGTTCAGTCACTTTGGAACTCAGAAGAATTCTGAGTTTCTGGTTTGCGAACCGGTTCGTGAACCGTCCGCCTGTCAGATTTCGTCAAATCTGGATTCCGCTGGAAGTTCTGGGCTGACCAGGACTTAGACGTGTGTACGTCCTCAGCTGTAATCCATGGACTCTTTGCTCAAGAGTACTCCTTTAGATTCATCCATATCCAACTAACGATTTGCAAGCAAACCATTGTAATGGACACATGGCACCGAATCTATCTCATTCATTCTTGTACTCACAGTATTTGTGGGAACAAACACTGGTCATGACACAAGGCCACGTTAGACAAGAATACGATCTCAATCGCTATTATCACTACTAAAGTAGTCGACTATATTTCGAAAGAATAGAGAAAGTAGAATAAAAGAATTTCCATAAAGTCATAACTCCTACTAACCTTTTGTCGATGAAGAATAATTGATGTCTTCTTTCACAGTCTTCGTCTTCAAGGTCTCTACTACTTTGTCTATATCCCAATTCCGAAATCTAAACTCTAGTACACTAAATCAAGAATTGAGTTTTGACACCTAGCTTGACATACCAACGCTAGTGGGTTTGACCGGACAATGTCCTAACAATCTCCCCCTTTGTCAATTTTAGTGGCAAAACCAATTTACATATGGATTCAAATAATATACAATGAAGTACTAACCAAATGTATCTCTGGATTTCTTGAATTCTTCAACTTCTCCCTTGAGTCTTGATGTGTTCATTAAACTCTTGTTGATGAATCCGTAGTCAGCAGCTACAACATATCTCGCTCAAACAACCATAAAGGTACGCTTAAGCTTACGTGGGTTAGTATGCTCATCCCACATGTTGTTTGTGCGTAAGAGTAAGAATCTGAGCAAACTTTAAAGTTGGTGTATCAAAACTTTTAAAGTGATTCTACTCATTCTTGATACGAAGCTTCTTCTCAGCTTTAATTACTCCCCCTTACTTGATACTTTGTGAAAAACACAACAAGTAAGCACATGATGTTCTCCCCCTATGGTTATGCACCTTAATGCACCACAAGAACAAGAACCATATGTATTCTCCCCCTATTTGTCACAAAAATATGACAAAGTAGTTTGAGACTAGGGTTTCATACACCTATGATAACAGGTGAAGCTAAGTACTCGCATATCAAGTGTAAAGATGGTATACTTAGGTAATCTGAATAACAAGATTCCTGAGTTCTCACCTTATGGAGAAATATAGATACACTTTCTCCCAATATTCCACATCCACGCTCCCCAAAAAGATTTGTTATTAAGCGCAAGTTCAAGATAAGAACTCTCCCCCGTGTGGTGTTATTCATTAAAGAACAACTGATTTCTCTACAAGTAAAGACATATGCAGATATTTACTCCCTTGTGAAAAGAAGTTTTTAATCTAGTTTGCCTCTGCCTAACAAACTAGATACTCTTGTTTCTAATGGACAAGAACGACACCAATAGATTGTCGAAGGTGTTGAAACGTTCGTGTATCTAATGGTTTTGTGAGTATATCAGCAAGTTGTCGTTCTGATGACACATGTTCAAGTATAACAATCTTATCTTCATAGAGATTTCTTATGAAGTGATATCGGATATCAATGTGTTTGGTCCTAGAATGTTCCACTGGATTTTCAGTAATGCGTATAGCACTAGTATTATCACAGTAGATATTCATAGTTCCCACCTTGATACCGTAGTCTGCGAGCATCTGTTTCATCCATAGGAGCTGAGTGCAGCAAGAGCCAGCTGCTATGTATTCTGCTTCGCATGTAGATAATGACTGTGAGTTTTGTTTCTTGCTGTGCCATGCTACAAGATTCAACCCAACGAAAAAGCAACCTCCCGAAGTGCTTTTTATGTCATCTCTGTTACCAGCCCAATCATCATCAGAATATGCTGCAAGATTGGTGTTGGTGTCAAAGGTATACGTAAGGCCAAAACCTACTGTCCCTTTAACATATCCTAGAATCCTTTTAACAACATTGAGATTTGATACTCGGGGATCAGCTTGATATCTCGCACAACACCCAACAATATATGCAATATCGGGTCTTGTTGCTGTTAAGTACAAAAGGCTTCCAATCATAGATTTGTAAAGTTTCTGATCGACCTTTTTACTTTGCAGATCTTTACTGATTTTATCAGTAGTTGCCATAGGTGTTGGTTTTGGTGATGAGTCATTCAAACCAAAATTTTCAACCATATCCTTGGCATATTGCTGCTGAGATATGTAGATTCCACTTTCGTGTTGTTGAACTTGTATTCCCAAAAAGAATTTTAGTTCACCTACATTACTCATTTGGAATTCTTCACTCAATGAGCTTTGAAATTCCCTGGTAAGTTTTTTAGAAGTGGAGCCAAAAATTATGTCATCAACATAGATTTGAGTAATCACACTATCTTTACTATACCATTTTATGAACAGGGTTTTATCGGCACCTCCCCTGACAAATCCTTTTCCCAACAGGGAGGCTGTCAATCTCTCAAACCAAGCTCGAGGAGCTTGTTTTAATCCATAAAGTGCTTTGTTTAGCCGATACACTTTGTTTGGATGAGTTGGGTCCTCAAAACCTTTCGGTTGAGCAACA
This sequence comes from Papaver nudicaule, assembly GCA_023529015.1. Classification (NCBI taxonomy): domain Eukaryota; kingdom Viridiplantae; phylum Streptophyta; class Magnoliopsida; order Ranunculales; family Papaveraceae; genus Papaver; species Papaver nudicaule. Next base: position 7,064 of record JAJJMA010061405.1, read on the forward strand.
AAGACTTCTTCCTTCAAATCACCATTGAGAAATGTTGACTTGATGTCCATCTGATAAAGTTTTATCTTCAGATGACATGCATGAGCAAGTAAAAGTCTTATGGATTCAAGTCTTGCTACAGGAGCAAAAGTCTCATCAAAGTCAATCCCTTCAATTTGGGAGAATCCTTGAGCTACAAGTCTAGCTTTGTTTCTTACAACAGTGCCAAACTCGTCAGACTTGTTCTTGAAGATCCATTTTGTACCTACAACATTAATGTTTGGTGGCCGATCAACAAGTGTCCAAACATTTTGTCGTTCGAACTCACTAAGTTCTTCTTGCATTGCATTAATCCACGCAGAGTCCTGTAGTGCTTCATCGACATTCCTTGGTTCAACATTAGACATGTAGCAAGCATGATGACAGATATTTTGTGCTTGCTTCCTAGTCATCACTTTTGTAGTGAATGTTTCTCCAATGATGTCATCAGGTACATGACTACGACGGACTCATAGAGGTGTTTCAGGAGCAGTTGGCTCAACTTCAACCTCTACATCATCGTCTTTATTGTGGTCTGTCTCTGTATCAGTCACAGTCGGAACTACTCCAGTAGCGGCCGGTTCGGGAACCGTGGGCCCTTTTTCTACTGTTTCAATCGGCGGTAGTTCTGTTGGGGCTCTGTTATTCTGACGAAATCCAGTTATGTCATCAATGATAACGTTGGCTGATTCCATCATAACTTGAGTTCTTATGTTAAAAACTCGAAACCCTCGACTGTCAGATGCATATCCTAGGAAAATTCCCTCATCGCTTTTTGAGTCAAATTTTCCTCTTTGTTATCTGTCTTTAAGGATATAACATCTGCTTCCAAAGACACGGAGATAACCCAAGTTGGGTTTATTACCGTACCATAGCTCATAAGGTGTATTCAAGGTGAAGGACCTTAGATATACACGATTAATAAGATAACATGCTGTGAACACTGCTTCACCCCAAAATTTTAAGGTAAATCTCTGTTATGAAGCATAACCCGAGCCATTTCTTGAATATTTCTATTCTTTCTTTCAGCCACGCCATTAGCCTGAGGTGTGATAGGTGTTGAATATTGTTGAATTATACCCAGTGAGTCACAGAACTCGAACACCTTAGTATCTTTGAATTCTGTGCCACGGTCGCTCCTGATTTTCTTAACAGTGCGACCTTGCTCATTCTGGATTATATTCACAATTATCTTAAACTCTTCTAGGGTATCATTCTTGTGCTTGAGAAATGCTACCCAGGTGAATCTAGTGTAGTCATCGACCATTACCAGAGCATATTTATTCCCACCAACAGATACTTGTTGGATAGGACCGAAAAGATCCATATGAATTAATTCAAGTGGAGCTTTGGTTGCTATACTGGTAGACACTTTATGTGGAACTCTTATTTGTTTACCCTTTTGACAGGCACCACATATACCCTCTACATTGACTTGTATCTTTGGGACACCTCTAACAAGTTCCTTGTTAATTAGCTTCCCCAATAAACGATATTTGATATGACCAAATCGTTCATGCCAAAGATGGGTAGATTCATCCTTAGTCAGGTTGCAACAAAGATCGTACTTGATATCAAGTAGATAACAATTGTTCGACCCACGAATACCACGAAAGATGGTATTGCCAGATTTATCTTCAATGGCGCATTTCTTTGTCTCGAAAACAACCTTGTGGCCTTTGTCGCATATTTGACTAATAGGGAGAAGATTTGTTGTCATGCCTTCAACATAGACAACATCATGGATCTCGGGAATACCTGTAAGTTTGATAGTTCAGCGCTTGCTGATAAAGCAACAACTTCCATCTCCAAAGGTTACGGGACCACCTTCGTAATCATAAACGTTCACAAACCAAGACAAATCTCCTGTCATATGCCTACTACATCCACTATCAAGGAACCATTGAAAAGGGGATGTAGACTTTAGAGCTACAGCTCCTAAGGCACATTCACGAGTAAGAGATGTTTCTTGATTTCTCACATGCTTTCTCAACTCAACAAAGAGTTTCTGAGCATTTTTATGCAAAGCTTTCAGTTCCTGGAGTTTTATCCTGAATGAGCTGCATAAATATTGGAAGTGACCTTTCAAGCCACAAAAGGTGCATGGGTGTTCAATATTCATGTTTTCTGAATAAGGGATTTTGAACCCGATTCCATATCTTTCCCTTGAGACATGCTTCAGATTAGATTCAGTATAAGGGTCTTGAATCCCTTTAGTCATTAGACTTGATCCGGATAGACTGGGGTTAATAGTCTGTTTCTCACGGACAACTGTATCTAGTTTATTACTGAGCATTTTCTCTTTTTCAGATAAATCATGAATCTTCTCACTTTGAATGTTTAACCCGATATAAAGTCCTTCGACTTTTCTAATTAATCTCTGTTTTTCAATACATAGAGAATTAATAAAATCGGTCCACACATCAGACGTATTCGTCAAGATTTCTCTTTCAGATACGGATGTTACATTCAAGTGTGGTGGTACGTTACAAGCATTTAAGCTTTGATCCATGAGTCACAAGCCTAGATAAACACAGACAGTTACGTCTTTAATGTGTTCACCTGCTCTGATACCAACTGAAAAAGGAGGGGTACCGAACAACCAACTTTTCGTTTGGGCTCGTGAGTCTTATGGTTTAGGTTTGGACGATCTCAAAAATCAATATCCAAACCTAGATAACCGGAGTTGTGATCTTGGGGATCAACTCGACAAAGTTGGGACTTTGGAGTTAAACTCTACGGTTATTGAATAACGTACTACTTGGTGCTTTAATTATATAATCAGAGATATAATGCGGAAAGTAAAAGCACACAAGACACCAGAGATTTTTTTAACGAGGAAACTGCCTTGCAGAAAAACCTCGGGACCTCGTCCAGATTGAACACCGCCCAGTACAAACTGACTACAAACGCTAGCCTACTATAAGACTTCGGTCTGGGATGTAGCAGCGACTAACTCCAGCCCTCCAAGCGAATTGGCTACTGTCGCACTCCTTACGTCTCTAGATCCCCCACAGATCGTGACGCACTTGATTCCCCCAGATGACGTCCGTTACAGGCCTAGGAGTTGCTTTGACCGATGTCAAAGGCTTGTGTCAGCAATACTGGCTTTGCAACCTAATTGTTGACGTATGGTCTAACTGTCCTCTATCAGTTTACCACACACAAGTTGACTTCCTTCGGATGATTAAATCCAGGTCATACGGAAATCTACTTCACAAATCAGGGCTGACAAGCAAACCGAGTAAGCTATGCCCAACTTGTCTCTACCTCAGTTATACACGAAGAATCACTTAAGAAACTTGTATAACTGGAGCTAACTAGGTCTTACAACACCGAGTGCAGCCGTGCGTTGCTACCTTTCAACCTTGTGTGTAACGTAGCAGTTCTTGAATAGCCGTATAGCAGAATAGACGGACTATGGAATAGACAAGAACGTGATCAGGTTACCAAGGTTACAGGTTAATCCGATTTCAACCAAATATGGTCTCAATCTCCTACCTGTGCTTCCCAACTCTCAAGAGAAGTCTTTTATAGTCGTAGGGAGTTCCCAGAGGAGCTGCAACCTATAGAGGATGACTATACCACAACAAGTGTGAATAGGGTAATATTCTCAATCCGATCCGAGTCACAGAGGTAGTGATCCGATTTATTTCCTTTCTACTTCTCTCTCTCTCTCTCCAATGTGTAATCTCATCTTTCTCTCTCCAAAAAGTCCTCCTTTGTGATCTCTCTAGAGCCCTATTTATAGAGACTCCCTTTTTACCCCTGGGTAGCCAGATCCCCTTTTAACCACTTATTAACATAATTGCCATTCCTTACTCCTTGATTACCCAAAATATCTAGACCCAAGCCCAACTGGGTAGGCCCAACTAGGTAGGTACTAAGCCCATTAGGTATAAATAAACTTGGGTCATCCACATTAGTCCCCTGACGGTTCGGGCGGGCAGATCGTGCCGGGCCGACCGTCACCTACGGATACCCAAGTCCCCTAGCCGTCGCCCACGCTGAATCTCTTAACTGTCGAGATCATGGCCTACGTGGCAGCGCACGTCCACGGCTGTTGGCATCATGGTCTATGTGGCGAGCGGTTACGTTTTTTCCTCCTTGTATAAATACTCTTTTACCTTTGCCCTTTCTCAGCCAATTTTTCCTTGGTTAAAAATCTCTTCCTTTTCTTCTTCTGTTAACATGAGTGATCACGACGAGCCATTTCAAGACGACGAGCTCCCTCCTAACCATGAGGACGAGGTCAATCCTGAAGCCGCGCCAGAAGGACAAGGCGCCCTAGCCCCTAATCTTGATGTCTTTCCCCCTCCTGATCGTAGGGATGGTTTATTTTCTAAAGATCTGTTTGTGCAAAGTGTTTCCCTTCAGAGCGCTTTTGTTCCTTTTCCTGGCGCTGACTATCCAGATGATTTCTTCAATCAGCGCCTCCTGAACCGGCTAGTGCCATCTTTACCTGCCGATCCGAAATGGCTGTTAACGCCAGATAATGCCGAGTGGTCGTTCCCGCCTTATGAACAGATTCCTCGTCTAGCTATAAACCGTGGCGATTACGAGCTTCCTAGCATTGTCTACAAATCCTAGGCGAAGCCTCAAGAAGGTTGGGCGCCGTGGGTCGACTTTATCGAAGGCCATGAGTCTTACGCTCGCATACTCGGGAAGATTGGTATATTGGATACTATCAAGGCGTCTAAATGCCGCTCTTGCAATCGTAGTAATCTTGATCTAAACAAACTGGTCACGCGCTGGATTTCCTTGTTTCACACTTTTCTTTTCGCCTGGGGAGAGACGACCATTACTCTTGAGGATGTGATTGCTTTCACTCTGTTACCCGTCCATGGTACTTGTTATTGGCATCAGTCCGCTGTTGCAGGATGTATGCGCGAGAAGGACTGGGATCTGGTGGCCATCCTGAAGAAATCCAAGGAGCTCGCAAGAGATGTTCCAGTGGAGGAGGTAGGAGACAACCCCGAGAAAGGTAAAGAGCCCGAAGGTGCTCCGGACGACGATGTGGAAGGGGGCGAGGAACATGAAGGCGCCCGTGGTATATATGTTACATTGTATATATATTTTTGGAATCTGTAAAGCATTTTTACTTTGCGCCGCTGATCCTCTCTTTACACTTTCTAGGTGAGGGCGATGGTGAAACGACGACTTTAAACAGATCAAAGAGGAGGCGCTCTTCTTACCCACTGTTCGTGAAGTATTGGGCACCGAAGAAGGTGGAGGATCGTTTTAAGTGTCCAGATTACGGTGAGGATTCAGAGAGAGTGCAGCTAGCAGCATTTCTTCTCTTTTGGCTGATTCATGATGTCTTTGAATTTAGCCCCGGGGACACAATCAAGGAGGAGCTCATGCCCATGGCCGTTTTGATGTCGCGTGGCGTATCTTTTCCTCTGGCTCCTATGTTTCTGGGTGGACTCTACCGCCATTTAGACCTGCTCGTGATCGATATCCAAAGGGCTGCTGATGTGCATACGGTCGAGACTTTCGTTCCTGCCAATTTCCTCCAGATGTGGTCCTGGGATCGATTTCCAGGGCTCAGCCCGCCAGAGCCGGAACTTACTCTTCATGGCGTCGAGGAACGAGTCGACAAAAATGGTGAAACTTATCAGGAGCCCATGGAGTATTCTTACCCTCGCGCCCGTCTTTTCAAAAGGAAATCACCTAAATCTCAGGACAGCATTTCCCATCATATGGATATTGAGGCCAAGTTTTGCTTTTCTCCCTACACAGATGGTCGCGTCGGGCCTATCCCCTACACCTTTTACTCGGATGAAGAGGAAATCCTCGATTCTCGAAGGGTGAAACAGGGAAGCGAAGTAGACTTCATTTTATCCGTTACTTCTGGCTATCTTCCCGGGTTTTATGGAGGCGCGTTCACTATTGAGGCTTATAATTTCGATCGAGTTGTCCGCCAAGCAGGTTTTGACCAGGGGGTTCCTCCGCCGCCCTTACCTCTTCTTGTTCTGAATGATGCCTCAATTGAGGTTTGTTATGATAGGTTTATCTACTCTGAGGGTGGTGCGCTTCGCTGTCGTCCACTCCCTTTTACCATCCGTTATCCAAAACCCGCTCGGAAGACTCTTTGTGTTTCTGCTGATTGGTATTATTACTGGGAAGAGCTTTTAACTCGTGTGATGAACTTTCTGGTTACTAGACCTGTTATCTATCCCGCGCCGGATAAAAATGAGCTTTGCGCAATGCATAACGCTGGTCGGTTTGTGCTCGAGAAGAGCGTAGCAGAACCTTTTAGGTTGGTTCCTGGGAATAAGGGTCGTGCTCGAGTTTCCTCTGAGACAGCTTGGGGTCCTTTTCCTTTAGATCCCGATGCGGTTGTAAAGCTTAAGTCCAGAAGGAGGGTTCCCCATTCCTCCCCAAAAGCTGCTGGCGGCCAAGGACGATCGCGGACTACTCGAGTCCCCAAGCCATCTCCTTCAGCACCAAGCGCTGTGCTGGGAAAAGGTGACTTGGTAAGTTACCATTCTCTTAGCATGTCAATTGATTTTTCTGTATGTGGGCATCTTTCAGATTTTTTGTTTACTCAAGTTTCTGCTTGCCCGTAGCCTGTCAGCGCTCATGATCCAGGACCGCGTAAGCGGTCTTTGGAGGAGTGGTTTAACATCCCCGAGTGTGAGTGGCGTGAGAAGGCTTTGGTTGACAAACGAAACTGGGAAGCGGGTATAGTTCCCGTTCCTCGGTGCATATCTTCCCCTTCTAACAAGTCTTGTACTAAACAGGCGCGCCTATCGACCTCCTCGAAAAGGAAACGTGCCGCGTCCGTGCAAAACCCAACTCGTTCGAGCAACCCTGAGTTTGTTCGGGAATTTGAACGTCGTAATCGGAGCGCTGGTCCTAAACCGGCTGATGTTATGAATATAACGCGCACACATCCTTTGGTCTGTTCCGTCAAGCGCGGTCGTGCTAATTCCTTAGATTCTCCTACTGCTATTTTGGAATCCTTCAGTTCGTCGGTGTCAGGGAGAGAGCATCCAGTGGGCCCGTCATCTCCTGATCTTGTACCGTCTGATCCAGGTATGCATTAAATTTTACACGTGGAGTGCATTTACTCCCCCTTTTTAGACAAGAGGAATTTTGCCCTATATAAAGGCTCTAGCATCTGTTCCATTTTTCTCTACGAACTAAGAGAGAGTTTAAACTGGTGTATTATTTTTTTTAGATTCTTTCGACGGGGATTTTTCAGACGAGCAAGCAGGTGATACAGACGTTGACGAGGAAACGACCTCAGCGCCTATTGAGCAGGTGAGTTAT
>JAJJMA010061409.1:0-13673 GCA_023529015.1 Papaver nudicaule
TTGTTCTGTTAACTCTGAGATCAAAGAAGTGGTGCTGTGAGAGATGGAAGAAGGGGAAGGTAATATTCCGGTGAAGCCAGCGAAGGTACCAACACCAAAGTATGCAACTATTTGGGTTGATGTGGATAAGTTTAATGGAAGAACAGATTTTGGTCTTTGGCAAGTGCAAGTAAAAGATGCATTGATCCAGCAAGGTTTGCATAAAACTTTAAAGGATGTTAGGACAAAGGATATGGATGATGATGAATGGGAAGAATATGATTTGCAGGCTTGTGCTGCAATTCGTTCGTGTTTATCCAAGGAGGTCACGTACAATGTTATGTCTGAGAAGTCTGCAAAGTCTTTGTGGACGAAGTTGAAAAGTTTGTACATGACGAAGTCTCTCACAAGTAGGCTGTTTCGAAAGAAACAGATGTATCGTTTTCGATTCAAGGAAGGTACGTCTATTAACGAACATATCAACAACTTTAATAAGTTGATGACTGATTTAACCAATGTAGGAGAAGTTGTTAAAGACGAAGACCAAGCTATGACACTACTGTGTTCGTTTCCTGATACATTGATCCGTTGATTCAAAGTACATTGGCATCAAAGAATACTATCAAGTTAGACGACGTAATTGCTGTCTTGTTAAGTGATGAGTTTCGTAAGAAGGATGATATAGAAAGTGATCAAGCGGTTGGATTGTATGTAAACAATGGGAAGAGACCTGGTTCTAAGAAGACCAAGTATAAGAGAAAAACCATAGGGAAGTCTGATTGTCATTGGTGTCACAAACCTGGACACTGGAAGAAAGATTGTCCAAAGCTTAAGGCTAAGGAGAATCGAGATTCAAGTTCACAAGCAGCAATAGCTGAAGATAGTTCTGATACTGGAGATGTGCTAACAGTCACATGTAGTGAGCATAGTGACGTGTGGATATTTGATTCAGCTTGTTCATATCATATGAGTCCTCACAGGGACTGGTTTACTTCTTATGAATCTATAGGAGGTGGTACTGTGCTACTAGGTAATAATTACGCTTGTGGTGTAGTTGGGATAGGAACAATACGAATCAAGAATCATGAAGGAAAGGTACATACCTTGTCTGAGGTGAGGCATATTCCAGAGTTGAAGAAGAATTTGATATTGTTGGGTACTTTGGAATCCAAAGGTTACAAGATTGTAATGGAAGGTGGATTCACAAAGGTAATGAAGTCAGACTCGAAGGTGGTGATTCAAGCTAAGAGACAAAGAAATTTGTATCTCTTGTGTGGTGATACAGTGGTGGGTGGAGCTTAAGCGGGAATTGAGAATGATGGAGACTCTAGTATTTCAAGACTCTGGCACATGCGACTGGGGCATATCAGTGAGAAAGGACTAGAGGTATTGTGCAAGCAAGGCGTGCTTGACAAGTTGAAGAAGGCCAAACTTGATTTCTGTGAACATTGTGTTTATGGAAAGCAGCATAGGGTGAAGTTTGGTAAAGCAATCCATTGTACTAAAGGTATACTGGAGTATGTTCATACTGATGTATGGGGTCCTTCTAGGGAGATATCCAAAGGAGGAAGGAGGTACTTTGTCACTTTTATCGATGACTTCTCAAGGAGAGTGTGGTTGTATGCTATGAAGTCGAAGGATGAAGTTATCGAGAAGTTTAAGGTGTGGAAGACTATGATAGAGACCCATACTGGCAAGAAGGTAAAGCGACTAAGGTCGGACAATGGTGGGGAATACAAGAACGACCCATTGAAGGAGTATTGTCAGAGTGCAGGCATAGTCAGACACTGGACAGTGAGAAGAACACCTCGACAGAATGGGGTAGCGGAGCGAATGAATCGTACCCTTATGGAGAGAGCACGGTGCATGTTATCCAATGCGAAGTTGGGTAAAGAATTTTGGGCTGAGGCAGTAAGTACGGCGTGCTATCTAATTAACAGGTCACCATCGACTGCTATTGAGTTAAAGACACCTATTGAGGTGTGGACTGGCAAACCTGCTAACTATGATTCTATTAAGGTTTTTGGTTGTCCAGCTTACTATCACGTCAGAGAAAGTAAGTTAGATCCAAGAGCAAAGAAGGCAATTTTCATTGGTGTTGCTGAAGGAGTCAAGGGTTACAAGTTGTGGTGTGAAGAAACCCACAAGGTTGTTATTAGCAGAGATGTTACGTTAGTCTTTGTTACACCCTAACAAAGAGAATGTAACTCAGGTGGAGGTAGAGAGTGGTGAGGCTGTGGGGGAAAGGAAATTCCCAAACATGATTCTGTATTTGAAGAAGATACAGATGAGGTAGAGATTCAGAATGATGAATCTCAGCAACAACAAGAAGAAGATTCCTTAGATAAAGATTCACGAAACAGGAGACCACCTGTTTGGATGAAAGATTATATTACGACATTTGCATTCATGGTTAATAGTGATGAACCTAGCACTTTTCAAGAGGCGATGAAAGATTCCAACTTTGTAAAGTGGCAAGGAGCTACAGATGATGAGATTGATTCTCTACACAAGAATGGTACTTGGGAACTAGTTAGGTTGCCTGAGAGTAGCAAAGCCATTGGTTGCAAATGGCTATTTGTGAAGAAGGAAGGAACTCCTGGTACAAATAGGATACGGTTTAAGGCGCGGTTGGTAGCTAAGGGTTATGCACAAAGGGAAGGTGTTGATTACAACGAAATTTACTCTCCGGTTGTGAGGCACACTTCGATCTGTACCTTGTTAGCTATAGTGGGATCCTATGACTTAGAGTCAACTTGATGTCAAGATAGCGTTCTTACATGGTACCTTGGAGGAGGACATTTATATGTCACAGCCCGAAGGTTATGTTGTTGCAGGTAAAGAAGATTATGTATGCAAATTGAAGAAGCCATTGTATGGGCTTAAGCAATCATCCAGACAATGGTATAAGAGATTTGATACATTCATGAAGGCGCAAGGGTTTACACACAGTCTTCACGATAGTTGTGTGTATACAAAGAAGCTTCATGATGATTCCTTAATATTTCTACTTCTATACGTGGATGATAAGCTCATTGCTGCGAAAAGCATGGTGCATATAGATAAGTTGAAGGCTCAACTTAGTATGGAGTTTGAGATGAAGGATTTGGGGACAGCTAAGAAGATACTTGGAATGGAAATTCAAAGAGACAGAAAGATGGGTAGATTGTGTCTCACACAGAGACAATATCTGGAGAAGATTGTGGAGAGGTTTGGAATGCAAGATTCAAAGCCTATGAGTCTACCATTGGGTGGTCATTTGAAATTGTCCATGAAGATGAAACCAAGTACTGAAGCTGATGAGGAGTACATGGCTCGTGTTCCATATGCGAGTGCAGTTGGTAGCTTGATGTATGCAATGGTTTGTACTCGACCAGACATTGCACAAGCTGTTGGAGTTGTCAGTAGATTTATGGCAAATCCAGGAAGACAACATTGGCAAGCTGTAAAGGGGATACTAAGGTATCTAAAGGTCACGCTAGATGTTGGGTTAGTTTATCAATGAGAGGTTGGTAAAGAACCACAAGTTAGTGGGTATGTGGATTCGGATTATGCGGGTGATGTAGATCGTTTTAGATCAACAACAGGATATGTGTTTACGTTGGCTAGTGGTCCAATAAGCTGGAGGTCATCATTGCAATCAGTTGTAGCTCAGTCAACAGCGGAGGCTGAGCTAATTGCAGTAAATGAGGCCATGAAGGAAGCTACTTGGCTTAAAGGCTTGATTGGAGTTTTTGGAGTCAAACAAGAATGCATATATGTGTATAGTGACAGTCAGAGTGCTATAGACTTGATAAAGCATGAAGACTTTCATGGAAGAGCAAGGCACATCAATGTGAGGTATCATTTTGCCCGAGATACCGTAGAGGGTGGAGAGTTTTCAGTACTGAAGATTCACACAAAGGATAATCCATCAGACATGCTCACGAAGGTAGTACTGGTTAGTAAGTTCAAACATTGCTTGAACTTGATCAACACTATACCAGTGTAGGCACCGAAAGGTGCAATATGGTGGCGATGAAGTACGTGAAGTGAAGAACAATGTGGTGAGTGAAAGATTGTCAACAAAGGTGGAGAATTGTAATGTTTGTTGATCAAGTCTTTCACTAATACAAGGAAGCTTGCAAGAGTCCTATTCTAGGTAACCAAGTAAACCGACTTGGGTTAGAATAAGGAAATTTTGAAGTTAGGAAACCGTCTAGGATTTGGACATCGAGTATTACTTGACACCCAAGTATTGAAGGTTATAAATAGGTGGTAGTCTCTTGAGTCTTAGACACACGGAGACAAAGACATAGAGGTGGAGAGACATATAGGTTTTCTTCTAGTCATAAGGTTACACAACGTTGAGACTTGTTCTTGTAAGGGTTGTGTGACAAGATAAAACAGCAAGGGACTATACCGTGTGGTTCTTGTAATTGTTCTTCAGATTTCCATAGTGAAAGGTTCATCATCGTCAAGTGGAGTAGGCATTGCCGAACCACTATAAATCTCTGTGTTGTGGTTTGCTTCTTCTTTATTCTTCTGTGGTTGTTGTGTGTGCTTGCTTATACTCATCTGTGTGTGCGCTTGTGTGTGTCTAGAGCTAAACAGGACTGGTATTGATTGCTACAGGATCTAGAGACGTAAGGAGTGCGACAGTAGCCAATTCACTTGGAGGGCTTGAGTTGGTCTCTGCTACATCCCAGACCGAAGTCTTATAGTAGGCTAGTGTTTGTAGTCATTTTGTACTGGGCGGTGTTCAATCTGGACGAGGTCCCGAGGTTTTTCTGCAAGGCAGTTTCCTCGTTAAAAAAATCTCTGGTGTCTTGTGTGCTTTTACTTTCCGCATTATATCTCTGATTATATAATTAAAGCACCAAGTAGTACGTTATCCAATAACTGTAGAGTTTAACTCCAAAGTCCCAACTTTGTCGATTTGATCCCCAAGATCACAACTCCAGTTATTAGAGTTTGGATATTGATTTTTGAGATCGTCCAAACTTAAACCATAAGACTCACGAGCCAAAACGAAAAGTTGGTAGTATTTCGGTACCCCTCCTTTTTCAGTTGGTATCAGAGCAGGTGAACACATTAAAGACGTAACTGTCTGTGTTTATCTAGGCTTGTGAGTAATGGATCAAAGCGTAAGACCTTGTAACGTACCACCAAAGTTCGATGGCAGAAATTACCTATGGTGGAAGACTGCAATGACTTCGTTTTTGCAAGCCCGAGACTTCAAAACTTGGGTTTATGTCGTAAAGGAATATATACCACCGACTGTTGAAGTTGACGGTAAAACTGTTCCCAAAGACATAGCGGTTTATGATGATGTGGAAACACTCGCCGCTAAGCAAAACTATGATGGGATTAATGCTATCATTCATGCAGTTACACCTGATCTCTTCCATCACATAGCTACATGTGAAACCTCTTACGAGGCTTGGAAAAGATTAAGGAACGTATTCGAAGGTAATACAGCAGAGAAAGAAGCTAGACTTCAAAATCTCATGTCTGACTGGGAAAACCTTCGAATGCTTGAGGATGATACCTTTGAGGAATTTAATCACAAATTGTCTGAAATAGTAAATGCCTGTCACACCTATGGTAAAACTATTCCGTAAAGGGACATTGTGAGTAAAATTCTGAGGTCACTACCCTCAAGGTACGAATCCAAGAAACATGCCATCCAAGAAAAGCGTGGCTTAGATATAACAAGAAGTGACCTTGTTGCCAAACTGAAAATCTTTGACCATGTGAAACAATCTGGTCAAAAGAATACAGTAGGCCTGAAAACCATGAAAACAGACTCAGCTCACGAGACAGATGATGAAGATAATGATTTATCATTATTCATTCAACAGGTGAGAAGAGTTCTGAGGGGTAGGAAGAGGTACAATAACCTACCCAAGACAAAAGGCAAAGATTGGGATAATGACAATGAACCACAATGCTTCAAATGTCTTGGATTCGGTCACATGTCTCCTGAATGTCCAAATAAAGACTATTGTGCAAAGGTCAAAGCTTTTGATGCTACACAAAAGCGAAATCTCGTAAAAGAGAATGTTGAAAACATGACTCTCTTTGCTGTACATCAGGAAAGGTCCCCACTCAGTCCTGATGATGAGAATTCTGTAACGAGTTCTTTGTCTCTAACAAACAAAAGGTATTTAGTTACCAAGTTACTTGAAGAAAAATGTCGAATTCTTAAACAAGAAAAGGAAGAACTAAGTAGAAAACCTTCTTCGACACTTCACAGAGTACAATTGTTGGAAAGAGATAAAAAAATGGGATTCAGATCTACTCAAGAAATTGAGCAAAGGCGTTAACACACAATGTCTTAAGATCAAGAAACCCACCTGGAAAAGAAGAAATCTTCTCAGAAAAAATCTAAGTCTGATACTTCTAAGAAGTTAAAACCAGGAAGAGGTAACTCTCCACAAAAATGTGGCAGAAATACTTATAAAACACATTCACCCAGTCTCAAAGAATGTGATCATGAGAGAAAAACAGGTAAAGGTAATCCTGTTAAACCTCATGGAAGAAAGGTTGAACCACAACCTGAGAGAAGAAATTCTTTCAAAAAACCGGTACAGGTATGGGTTGAGAAAGGGAAGAAGGAGACTGGTCATTTCTATCATGTGAATCAAAGAGCTAGTCAGAGCCCATGTCAAAACTCCTATCACACTAGATGTGATGCAGGAGGAAAACCGAGAAGTAAAGGTACAAACTCAAGTTCCATTGATAACACCTTGAAAAATAGCAGGAAAAGAAAGAAGCTGATATCCTTGTCACCAAGGACTTCAGTATCCTCCTCCCACTAAAATCCTAAGCGCAGTTTTGTTGTTAAGACAATCCTGGTAACAACAGAGATACTGCATAAGTATTCAGAGAGACTGCAAAGGGGATGTCAGACGGAAACTCTGTCAGATTGTCTTTCGGTTCCCGAACAGGTCGGGAAATTTCTACGACTCCAGAATCTTGTTTGATGTTTATCTTAAAGGAGAGATTTTATCTCATGAAAAACCTTTTGTCCAATCCTTTAAATCTCTGAATTTGAGGTTAAGAAGATTACATCAAAGATGACAGACTCTGGAGGAAAAAGGAAAGAAACCTGGACAATTGTCTTTCCAAATAAGAAGATTCGTATAGAATCATCTGATAATGAAGCCAGCCACTCTTCTGTACAGGATCTGGCAACTACAGAAGGAAAGGAAATTCATCTTGATAAAAAGATGGATGAAGTAATTGAACAACTCAAGAACTTCGCTGGTGAGATGGGTACTCTTGCAAATCATGTGAATACTAGCCTCCATGATCTAACTGGAAGAGTCAGAACCATCGAAGAACAACTTGGCATCTTGATTAACTCAAGCAATAAGTCTGTTCTCTCAATCAGATTAGTTGGTTCCTTGTGAGAACTTGTTCTTACTTTTGCCTAAGGAATATAAACTAAATTTGTTTAGTAGTTTGCCTTTCATGCTTTTTAGAGTTTTTCAAGCATGTACTACTTTATTTCATTAATAAAAGTTCTTTTTAGATGTTATTAATGATGTTTGCAATACTTGATTTGTCTACCTCAATCTTATTGCAAAACATAGCTTTTTCCATTGCTTCGGTAGTGACATAAAGCTGTGTCTATTTACAAAAGTTATGTTTTTTCTCACGATTAAGAAACTTTTGATTGTATGATTTTTAGGGTTTTCACAAACTCGGAATCATATACTCTTTTTCCGAAAAAAGTGGATAAGGAAAAGAGATTATTAACAAAGCAAAACTGGATAACATTCAATTGTTCTTGTCCATGTTAGTCTTTGTCAGTTGTTCTTTATTGAATGACACCACACGGGGGAGAGTTCTTATTTGAGCTTGCGCTTAATAACAAATCTTTTTGGGGAGCGTGGATGTGGAATATTGGGAGAAAGTGTATCTTTATTTCTCCATAAGGTGAGAACTCAGGAATCTCGTTGTTCAGATTACCTTAGTATACCATCTTTAAAGTTGATATGCGAGTACTTGGCTTCACCTGTTATCATCGGTGTATGAAACCCTAGTCTCAAACTACTTTGTCATATTTTTGTGACAAATAGGGGGAGAATACATATGGTTCTTGTGGTGCATAACCATAGGGGGAGAACATCATGTGCTTACTTGTTGTGCTTTTCACAAAGTATCAAGTAAGGGGGAGTAATTAAAGCTGAGTTCAAGCTTCGTATCAAGAATGAGTAGAATCACTTTAAAAGTTCTGATACACCAACTTTAAAGTTTGCTCTTACTCTTACGCACAAACAACATGTGGGATGAGCATACTAACCCACGTAAGCTTAAGCGTACCTTTATGGTTGTTTGAGCTGGATATGTTGTGACTGCTGACTACGGATTCATCAACAAGAGTTTAATGAACACATCAAGACTCAAAGGAGAAGCTGAAGAATTCAAGAAATCAAGAGATACATTTGGTTAGTACTTTATTGTATATTATTTGAATCCATATGTAAATTGGTTTTGTCACTAAAATTGACAAAGGGGGAGATTGTTAGGGCATTGTCCGGTCAAACCCACTAGCGTTGGTATGTCAAGCTAGTTGTCAGTTTTAGGTGTCAAAACTCAATTCTTGATTTAGCCTACTAGAGTTTAGATTTCGGAATTGAGATATAGACAAAGTAGTAGAGACCTTGAAGACGTAGACTGTGAAGACAAAGAAGACATCAATTATTCTTCATCGACAAAAGGTTAGTAGGAGTTATGACTTTATGGATATTCTTCTATTCTACTTCATCTATTCTTTCGAAATATAGTCGACTACTTTACTAGTGATAATATTGATTGAGATCGTATTCTTGTGCAACGTGGCCTTGTGTCATGACCAGTGTTTGATCCCACAAATACTGTGAGTACAAGAATGAATGAGACAGATTCGGTGCCATGTGTCCATTACAATGGTTTGCTTGCAAATCGTTAGTTGGTTATGGATGAATCTAAAGGAGTACTCTTGAGCAAAGAGTCCATGGATTACATCTGAGGACGTACACACGTCTAAGTGCTGGCTAAGCCCAGTACTTCCAGCGGAATCCAGAGTTGATGAAATTCGACAGTCGGACGGTTCACGAACCGGTTCGCAAACCAGAAACTCGGATTTATTCTGAGATCGAAGTAACTAAACATTTCGCGAACCTGTACGCGAATCCAGTGTTGGTTACTTTGCTGGTGTCGGATTTAGTGGATATTCTTTGAGAATTTCACTTGAGTCAAACTCCAAACTCCTTTATCTCTTAGGTGGACTTGTATATCACATAAATATCTTTTGTGGTCCATCTAACGATCCTCAATGAGTCAATAAGATAAGATTATCTCTGGTCTGTTGGATTTCTATCTTGAAGTGTTTTTGAGCTAACAAAACACTTGGCAGATAAACTTAAAAAGAATTCCAATTGAGATTAATCTCTATTACTTGGTTGGCAAGTTTAGGGTTTCCTTAACTTGTGGGACAAGTAAGTGATTGTTTTATTCCAAAGCAACCTATCTTATTGAATGCTATAAATAGAGGTGTCTGCGGACAAATACCGCAAGCATCAAGCATACGTGAAGGTCCTTAGGGAAGGTAACATAAACTCTTTTCACTTCGGTGAACGCTTGTTGTGGTATAGTCATCCTCTATAGGTTGCAGCTCCTCTGGGAACTCCCTACGACTATAAAAGACTTCTCTTGAGAGTTGGGAAGCACAAGTAGGAGATTGAGACCATATTTGGTTGAAATCAGATTAACCTGTAACCTTGGTAACCTGATCACGTTCTTGTCTATTCCATAGTCCATCTCTTCTGCTATACGGCTATTCAAGAACTGATACGTTACTCAACAAGGTTGGAAAGTTAGCAACGCACGGGTGCACTCGGTGTTGTAAGACCTAGTTATCTCCAGTTATACAAGTTTCTTAAGTGATTCTTCGTGTATAACTGAGGTAGAGATAAGTTGGACATAGCTTATTCGGTTTGCTTGTCAGCCCCGATTTGTGAAGTAGATTTCCGTATGACCTGTATTTAATCATCCGAAGGAAGTCAACTTGCGTGTGGTAAACTGATAGAGGACAGTTAGACCATACGTCAACAATTAGGTTGCAAAGCCAGTATTGCTGACACAAGCCTTTGACATTGGTCAAAGCAACTCCTAGGCCTGTAAAGGACGTCAGCTGGGGGAATCAAGTGTGTGACGATCTGTGGGGGATCTAGAGACGTAAGGAGTGCGACAGTAGCCAATTCGCTTGGAGGGCTTGAGTTGGTCTCTGCTACATCCCATACCGAAGTCTTATAGTAGGCTAGTGTTTGTAGTCAGTTTGTACTGGGCGGTGTTCAATCTGGACGAGGTCCCGAGGTTTTTCTGCAAGGAAGTTTCCTCGTTAAAAAAATCTCTGGTGTCTTGTGTGCTTTTACTTTCCGCATCATATCTCTGATTATATAATTAAAGCACCAAGTAGTACGTTATCCAATAACTGTAGAGTTTAACTCCAAAGTCTCAACTTTGTCGAGTTGATCCCCAAGATCACAACTCCAGTTATTAGAGTTTGGATATTGATTTTTGAGATCGTCCAAACTTAAACCATAAGACTCACGAGCCAAAACGAAAAGTTGGTAGTATTTCGGTACCCCTCCTTTTTCACTGAGGTTCAAAGATTGTTGTAAAATTATTTTGCGTGCTATGAAACAGAGAAACAGAGTGATGCAGCCTTAGATTCCCTCTTGCACTGTTCCAAGAAACAGTGAAACAGAGTTGTTAGAAGTTATAACGTCACTTGTGACGTTGTTATCCTCACCTCGATGTTTAGTGGGATATGTGTCACCAATCATTGGGTGGATTCCTAGTCATTATCTACTCATTAGGATAAGCTTAGAATATGTTGTTGGATATGCTGTCTCTAGAGTGTTCTACTTCTCCTATTTATACCTGTCTTGTTTTGTGTCTTAAGATCATCTTGTAATAATCAATCTATCAATCAATCAGTGTCAATGGAAGTATTTATGATATCTTTCAAGAGTGATGCAACCTTTTTTGAAAATTGTATATTTCCTCGGTATATTCTTTGGTGATCTAATAGTGAATCTAGGTTTAAAATGTTTTCTCTCTTATTCGTCTTCTCTATTCGTTTCCTCATCGGAATTAGATTCTGAATTAGTCTCTACGATTCCACCTCTTCAAGCTGGAGACTGAAGGATAAGCTTAGAATATGCTCAATCCCCTCAGAACCAAAATCTTACAAAAGTGCTGTTCACATACCTCAATGGGTTGGACTTTACACTTCAAGGGGGGTGTAACAGAACCTCTGTGAAGAAGAGAGAAGAAGAGAAGAGAAAGGAAAAGAAAGAAAATGGAAGGGATGAGCTGCGTCTAGGGTTTTAGGTGATAATATACTTAGGATGGACGGCTTAGATTAATGGGGTTAGGTAGATCTAACGGCCTAGGCAAACTCGGTTTTTTCCGTCGGTTTCGGTTAACCGACAGCCTAAACCTATACCTTATACCTGTTCTAGTTCGGTTGTCTCACTGGTTGTCGAATTTAGTGTATATTCTTTTAGAATTTCACTCTGAGTCAAATTCCAAACTCCTTTATCTCTTAGATGGACTTGTGTAAAACATAAATACCTTTTGTGTTCCATCTAACGATCCTCAATGAGTCAATAAGATAAGATTATCTCTGGTCTGTTGGATTTCTATCTTGAAGTGTTTTTGAGCCAACAAAACACTTGGCAGATAAATTCTAAAAAGAATTCCAATTGAGATTAATCTCTATTACTTGGTTGGCAAGTTTAGGGTTTCCTTAACTTGTGGGACAGTAATTGATTGCTTAATTCCAAAGCAACCTATCTTATTGAGTGCTATAAATAGAGGTGTCTACGGACAAATATCGCAAGCATCAAGCATACGTGAAGGTCCTTAGGGAAGGTAACGTAAACTCTTTTCACTTCGGTGAAAGCTTGTTGTGGTATAGTCAACCTCTATAGGTTGCAGCTGCTCTGGGAACTCCCTACGACTATAAAGACTTCCTTTGAGAGTTGGGAAGCACAGGTAGGAGATTGAAACCATCTTTGGTTGAAATCGGATTAACCTGTAACCTTGGTAACCTGATCACGTTCTTGTCTATTCTAAAGTCCGTCTCTTCTGATATACGGCTATTCAAGAACTGATACGTTACTCAACAAGGTTTTGAAAGGTAGCAACGCACGGCTGCACTCGGTGTTGTATGACCTAGTTGGCTCCAGTTATATAAGTTCCTTAAGTGGTTCTTCATTTATAACTGAGGTAGATACAAATTGGGCATTGCTTACTTGGTTTGCGTGTCATCCCCGATTTGAAGTAGAATTCCGTATGACCTGGATTTAGCAATCCGAAGGAAGTCATCTTGTTTATGGTAAACTGATAGAGGACAGTTACACCATAAGTCAATAGTTTGGTTTAAAACCCAGTATTGCTGACAAAATCCTTTGGCATCGGTCAAAGCAACTCCTAGGCCTGTAACGGACGTCAGCTAGGGGAATCAAGTGCGTGACGATCTGTGGGGGATCCAGAGACGTAAGGAAGGCGACAGTAGCCAATTCGCTTGGAGGGCTTGAGTTGGTCTCTGCTACATCCCAGACCGAAGTCTTATAGTAGGCTAGTGTTTGTAGTCAGTTTGTATTGGGCGGTGTTCAAAACTGGACGAGGTCCCAAGGTTTTTCTGCAAGGCAGTTTCCTCGTTAAAAAACGTTTGGTGTCTTGTGTGCTTTTACTTTCCGCATTATAACTCTGATTTATAATTAAAGCACCAAGTAGTACGTTATTACCTAACTGTCGAGATTACTCCAGTTAGAGGTTTGGATATTGATTTTTGAGATTGTCCAGACTTTTACCATAAGACTCACGAGCCAAAACGAAAAGTTGGTAGTATTTCGGTACCCCTTCTTTTTCAGTTGGTATCAGAGCGGGTGAACACATTAAAGACGTAACTGTCTGTGTTTATCAAGGCTTGTGAGTCATGGGTCTAAGCGTAAACGCTTGTAACGTACTGTCCAGAGGCACTTTTGTTATGCATGCAGAAGTGGACCGCACCAACAGTGTTGAACCAAATCTTAACGATACTTCCTCTTCGCAATCAAGGACTGAACAAGCCCTGATTGGATCTACTAGACAGGATACTCCTGTTAATGATGTAGAGTCTGAAGATTGGGAATCCGTCCTCCAAAAGAACATGCATATGGATGATGATGATCCCGATTCAGATGTTGAGAGAGAAGTAGAAGAGGAAGTTTCAGCTATCGTTAAGGTTTTAACTCCTTCTATGAAGAGCACACCCAACTCTATGTGTAAGGGTAGAAAATGCCTTTGCATAGTAATAGCATCCCAAGGGCTAAGATGTATCAAAAGGGTCCTCATGAGAAGTATGGAATCAGTAATAAAAGCTGTGGGCGAAGCATATGACACTAGTACCTAACGGCGAGATTAAATGTCACTAGCGAAGTAAGATCAGTATAGCGTGGGAAGGTGAAAAGTTGGTGAGAAGTAGTTGAGCATTCATGACTTGTCAGAACGGATAGATTGTCAGGGTTGACTTGTTGACTCAGTGGGAACCTCGTCAGCAATATTTATCCTTAAGAAGACTTACCCGCTGGGAGTCTAATTACCTCGGCGAGACACTCTATCAGCGTATGAAGACAAATCAGTGTCAGAGCGTAATCTGTCTGTATTAG
>JAJJMA010061413.1:0-16253 GCA_023529015.1 Papaver nudicaule
TGCTTCAAGTGTCTTGGTTTTGGGCATAAATCCTCTGAATGCCCTACCAAAGATGCAAAAGAGAATCCAGCTTACATTGCAATTGTTGATGACATGTCAAATGTCTATCAAGAGTGTAAGAAAAATGATGTAGCATATGCTGCTGGGAACTCTGATCATGATACATGTTCTGACTCTGATGAAGAAGTGTACCATAAAGATATTGTTACGAATAACCTTATCAAGGAATGCTATCTGAAACTTTCAGAAGCTCAGAGGTCCTTGTTCTGTAAAAAGGTTGAATGTGACAGACTTCGTTGTCAAAATGTTACCTTGCAAAAGGAACTTGACACTAATGGTACAACCGATCACAACGAAGAAATTAGAAGTCTCAAATTACTAATCTCTGAAGGTCATGATCGAGAAATACTTCTTCAAGCTAAACTAGATAATCTTAAGAATGGTGATTCATCTAAGAATGATCTAGTTAATGCTTATGAAAAGATCAAAAGGTTGGAAGAAGAGAACTTGAGTTTGAAAGAGAACTTAAATAAGTTCAACAATAGCTCGGACAAATTAACCTTGATGTTAGGAGCGAGTAAAAATTATCGTGACACACAAGGATTGGGCTATAAAGGAATATACGTTCCAAGTATTAACAAATAGGTGAAATTTTTCAAGGCTAAAGATTCTTCTCAACCGAAGGCTACTACAAATTCTAAGAGTGAAATACCTCTACCACAAGTTAAGGATAAAAAGAGCAAAGCCTTTCAAGCTCGACAATATCCAGGTAACAATGAGCATCCCACTCCTTTTGTTACTAAACGTTGCTTTTATTGTGGTAATAAAGGTAACTTGGAAAGAAGATGCAGATTTCGTAAAAGAAACGAAAAAGCCAACATTTGTAATGATGCAAGTGTGTTGAAGATCAAATCTAGATCGAACAACAAGGCTAATCATCTTCATGCAGGTTGTGAACGTCCATCCTCTAGGCATAAAAATCAGTATCATGATAAACTGAGTTCTGCCTATAAACGCCCTACAAAATTCTCTCCTAATCGTCATAGAAAGGAACACTTTGTAAATGCGAAGACTATATCTGATGTTCCCAAATGGAGATCGACTAACTTGCAAAAGAATGGTCAATCTAATTCTCTCTCAAGTAATCTTGTTGAGAATGATGGGAAGAAAGATCATATTGCTCCTAAGACCACTCAAAAGTGGGTACCAAAGAATATTGGTAGAACAATAAATGCCCATGGTAATGATCACCCTAGTGAGTCCACCCAAAGAGAATTCATGAAAAATATTGTGTCATTTAACCAAAAAATGCTTGGTCTGATGCTATCACATTATGAGATGCTTGGGTTACTGATGAAAAACAAGAAAAAGGGTAAGGCAAAACTCTAAGTCGAAGGCTACTTCTGGTGAAAAACCCAGTGATGTAGGAGATACTGTTTTGACCATCAAAGGTGAACAAGAAATTGTTCACACTGACACAACTTGATTGTGTTTGTGCGGCCTCACCATGTAGTGCCCTTTCGATTGATACGGTGAGGTAAAGCACAAGAATAGGGCACATACCCGGTTGGAGATTACATAGAGGTATGCATTAACATTGATCAAGTTAATATTCATTTGTTCAAAGGTTGTCAAATCCTTGAATATGAATATGTATCCTTCATGTTTCTCTAACTCAACTTGGTTTTAAGAGTTCTTAAATATACAAGTTGCAAAGAAAGTCTATGACTTTTGTTTTAAACAAAGGAATACTGGATAACATTAAATTGTTTTTGTCCATGTTAGACTTTGTAAGTTGTTCTTTATTGAATAACACCACATGGGGGAGAGTTCTTAACTTGAACTTGCGCTTAATAACAAATCTTTTTTGGGAGCGTGGTCGTGGAATATAAGGAGAAAGGTGTGTCTATATTTCTCCAAAGATGAATCAACTTAGAGATCATCGTTCTGATTTCCTAGTTATGTCATCTTAAACTTGATATGTGAGTACTTAGCTTAACCTATTCTCATAGGTTTATGAAACCCTAGTCTCAAACTACTTTGTCATATTTTTGTGACAAATAGGGGGAGAATACATATGGTTCTTGTTCTTGTGGTTCATAACCATAGGGGGAGAACGTCATGTGCTTACTTGTTGTGCTTTTACAAAGTATCAAGTAAGGGGGAGTAATTAAAGCTGAGAAGAAGCTTCATATCAGAAATGAGTAGAATCACTTTAAAAGTTTTGATACATGGACTTTAAAGTTTGCTCAGATTCCTCTTTGCACAAACAACATGTGGGATTAACATATTAACCCATGTAAGCTTGAGCGTACCTTCGTGGTTGTTTGAGCTGGATATGTTGTAGCTGCTGTCTACGGATTCATCAACAAGAGTTAAACGAACACATCAAGACTCAAGGGAGAAGTTGAAGAATTCAAGAAATCAAGATACATCTGGTTAGTACTTAATTGTATATCTTTTGAATCCATATGTAAATTGGTTTTGTCACTAAAATTGACAAAGGGGGAGATTGTTAGGGCATTGTCCGGTCAAACCCACTAGCGTTGGTATGTCAAGTTGGTTGTCAGTTTTAGGTGTCAAAACAAAGATCTTGATTTAGACTACTATAGTTTAGATTTCGGAATTGGGATATAGACTAAGCAGTAGAGACCTTGAAGACGAAGACTGTGAAGACAAAGAAGACATCAATTATTCTTTATCGACAAAACGTTAGTAGGAGTTATGAATTTTATGGAAATTCTTTTATTCTACTTTCTTTATCTTTCGAAATAGTCGGCTACTTTAGTAGTGATATTAATAGCGATTGAGACCGTGTTCTTTTCCACATGACCATGTGTTATGTTGGTATTTGTTCCCGCAAATACTAAGTTTACAAGAATGCATGAGATAGATTCGATACCATTTGTCCATTGCAATGGTTTGCTTGCAAATCACTTGTTGGATATGGGTGAATCTAAAGGAGTACTCTTGAGCAAGAGTCCAGTGGATTATAGCTGAGGACGTCTAACACGTCTAAGTACTGGTTAAGCCCAGAACTTCCAGCGGATCCAAGTTCAACCCTAAATCTGAATGACGACGGTTCACGAACCGTTCGTGAACAGAAACTTGGGAAAAACTCCTGAGTTCCAAAGTGTCATTTTGTACGCGTACCTAACGTGAACCCAAAATCGATACTTTTGGCTGTGATTCAGATGGACGGTTTACGAACCGTCCCAGGTTAATATTCTTTGGGATTTTCACTCGGGTTAAACTCTGAACTCTTTTATCTCTTAGTTGGACTTGGATTATCACGAAAATATATTATGTGGTCCATCTAACGGTTCTCAATGTGTCAATAAGATAAAGATTATCTATAGTCTGTTGGATATCAATCTTGAAGTGTTTATGAGCTAATAAAACACTTGGCAGATAAATGATAAATGATTTCCAATTGAGCTAAATCTCTATTTACTTGGTTTGCAAGTTAGGGTTTCCAAAACTTGTGGGACAAGTAACTAGTTGCTTTATTCCAAAGCAACCTATCTTATTGAGTGCTATAAATAGAGGTGTCTAAGGAAGAAAACCGCAAGCATCAAGTATACGTGAATATTCCTTTTGGAAGAGATCGTAAAACTCTTTTCACTTCGGTGAATGCTTGTTGTGGTATAGTCATCCTCTATTAGGTAGCAGTTCCTCTTGGGATTTTCCTACGACTATAAAGACTTCTCTTGAGAGTTGGGAAGCACAGGTAGGAGATTGAGACCTTAGTGGTTGAAATCGGAGTAACCTGTAACCTTGGTAACCTGATTACATTCTTGTATATTCTACGGTCCTTCTCTTCTGATATAAGGCCATTCAAGAACTGATACGTTACATACAAGGTTGAAAGGAAGCAACGCACGGCTGCACTCGGTGTTGTAAGACCTAGTTATCTCCAGTTGTATAAGTTTCTTAAGTGATTCTTCGTGTACAACTGAGGTAGAGACAAGTTGGGCATAGTTTACTCGGTTTACTTGTCATCCCCCGCTTGTAAGTAGATTTACGTATGACATGGAGAAATCCGAAGGAAGTCACTTTGTGTATGTCAAACTGATAGAGGACAGTTCAAACATACAATTGATAATTTAGGTTGCAGAGCTGGAATTGTTGACACAAGCCTTTAACAGCGGTTAAAGTAACTCCTAGGCCTGTAAAGGACGTCAGCTAGGGGAATCAAGTGCATGACGATCTGTGGGGGATCTAGAGACGTAAGGAGTGCGACAGTAGCCAGTTCGCTTGGAGGGTGGAATTGGTCTCTGCTACATCCCAGACCGAAGTTTTATAGTAGGCTAGTGTTTGTAGACAGTGTACTGGGCGGTGTTCAATCTGGACGAGGTCCCGAGGTTTTTCTACAGGTCCTAGTTTCCTCGTTAAAAAAATCTCTGGTGTCTTGTGTGCTTTACTTTCCGCATTATATTCTCTGATTATATAATTAAAGCAAACACAAGAAGTACGTTATTATAAACCTGATCGTTGTCCTCAATCCATCCCTTGGATTTACCAAGACCCTGTCTTGCGTTGGACTGATCCTTGTGATCCAAACTCAGGTTAACAGATCTGGATATTGATTTTTGAGATCGTCCAGATCTGACCATAAGTCTCCCGAGCCCAAACAAAAAGTTGGTTGTATTTCGGTACCCCTGCTTTTTCAACTGGCGTCATCAATCATCACAGTATGAAATATAGGATGCAAAGCGGAGCCTGCAGTTTTCCCAGCATACCTTTCTTGGTGGTATTAACTATCATATCCACTCATCATTAATCATTCCCAATGTTATTTACGGATAAGATAGCAGGTTCATTGAATCTACTGTCGTTTCATGCTGAATGGTTAGATAATCTCCATGTGGGAGAGATTAGATCCCTTAGAACAATTAACACTGATGTAATAGATAACAAATTAACATAACGAGGTTCAGCATGTTGTATGCCTACATCCTCGGGGTAAAACAGAGATGCTATTGGTATTCACCTTTAACTATATTACAATTCTCTAGTGGGCTAAAGAATAGTGAGCATTCTCTCAACATATCCACCTAAATTTGCTCGACCCCTTCTCTCTGAGTAGAGTGGGATATTTATAGTAGTTTGTGGAAGTAATCATCTTTGTTACCTTCGGTTCCTTCTTTCTTCGATGTTCCCTATTCACAACTGGATTTCTTCCACCGCCTCAATTATCCACCCGGTGATCGACACGTCTTTTGTGGAGTCTATCTTTGTTGTCTAACTTCTTCGATGTTCTTGATGCGTTCGTTCTTATCCTTTGATGACTCATCACCGCTTGAGTAACCGCTGGGTGATCGACACGTTTCCTTATCCCTATGTCGTGGTATAGGCTTGGGAGGCAACAGCTTCAACACGTGTCCTTCATGCTCATACCTAGCTAGTGTAGGTTCATCATAACCTTCAGTTCTCGTCATACCTCGTGATGGGGTAAAGCACGTGGATGATCGATTTGGTACTTATGTTAGAGCATTGCTCGGTTGAACCCATTGATGTTGCTATCTCAAGTCAGTTGTCAAGTTTATGAGACAAAAACACAATCCTTGATAAGTCTAATCTAAAACTCGGACTAGGATAGTTCTAGGTAATCGAGACGAAGACTGATGAAGACGAAGACCGAAGCTTACTACTTGTAAATCATAACGTCCTCGCTGAAGGTTAGAAAGGTATTCCCTTTCCGTATCGTTTTTACCATTTCTATCAAACCAATAGTCTATGATGTTGTTTATATGATCCAACTTCCATATCTTGAAGTTTTCGGTCTAGACATAATTAGTTCTCGGACTTATTGTGTCTTGGCCCATGGAATTCAACAACTTAATCCAAGCGATGTTCAAACTAAGTATTTGGACCAGAAGTCGCAAAGCGATGTCCAAACAAGCATTGGACCAGAAGTCGCGAACCTTCAAACAAGGTTGAGTCTTCTTTAACTTTTGGCTTAATACAAAGTTCTAAGAAGATTGAGAATGGATATTCAAGCTATGGACATTCCTAGTTCCGGAACTTGCTTGAGCCCTACTCAAGGTTGCTTAAACTTTAAGCAAAGCCTCCCTTGGTGATCACTATAAATAAAATACCTTTTGCAAGATATAATCTCAATCCTCTACACATCTGTGTATCCTTGCATAAAGGTTGGTCGTCATCTCGAAGTTATTTTAGGACTACGACTATTGAAAAGACTTCACTTGAGGATCGTGAAGCACATGTCGGAAGTAAAATTCCATCCTGTATCTTGGGTCGATTGAATTCTTTCAATCTTATCATGACCAAGATTTGATAGAAACTTCGTAAGGTAGATCTTGAATCGTAAACCCTAGAAGTTCCCAAACGCAAATTCACGAACTAGGTTTCATACTAAGTTCGTCACGCGTTCGGAGGTAAAGTTGTTTAGGCTAGATCAATAAGCCCTATTCAACATATCGATTTCCATTAACCTTGACTTTAAGTCTAAAGGAAATCACAATCGTATTCTCGTTTATTCACTTGGATACTTTTAGGCGTCCTGTTAGAGGCAGGATAGCGCTAGTCTTCACGAAGGGAAGTTGAGCAACTCCTAGGCCTGTAAAGGACGTCAGCTAGGGGAATCAAGTACGTAGGCTACTGCGGGAGCCAAGAGACGTAGGAGCACATTGGTAGCTGAATTGCTTGTAGGGTGAATTCAGTCTCGATACAGTCCAGTCCGAAGTCTGAGAGTAGACTAGCGTCTATATACTGTTCATACTAAGGGTGTTCACATCTAGACGAGGTCCCGGGGGTTTTCTGCTAGGTTTGCAGTTTCCTCGTTAACAAAATTCTGGTGTCTTGCATTACTTTTCCCTTCCGCATTATATTGTCTCTGATCTATATAATAGAAGTAATTGCAAGTTTGTTGATTCATAACCTTTGAGTGAATCCATCTCTATTGAGATTACAAGAACTACGTTCTTGTTAGGGTTCGGTTCTCTGAACTATACTCAGGTTGTTGTTTGAATATTGATTTGTGAGATCGTTCAAAAAACCATAATCAACTAGGTTCACGAAAACAAAAAATTGGTGGTGTATCTCGGTATCCCCGCCTTTTCAACTTCGTCTTCATTTTATATCATGCCCCCAAGTTACGAGCAAGTGACACGTGGCCATCAATATTTTGGTATTAATAAGATGATCGAATTTTCCCTTTGAAATGAAGTAATGAACCTAATCTTGTGTTGTGACGCAATTCTCGGTGGAATTTCCATAAAATTTGTAGAATTGGCAGAAATCCCTCGAGTTCCTGGTGTGTGACAGCTGAACTCCCCTGCTTTTTGGATAACGAATTTCACCGGCTGACTCGGATTGCTCGATGCAACGTAGTGCTACTTCGAGAGGTACACTGAGTTTTAGGAGCTTTCTGTCTTGGAAAGGAGGGAATCCAGGCCTTGATACCCCGAACTTTCTGCTTCGGAATCCTCCCTCGTATCCTCTTCTTGAATCATTGTTTTTGTTGTCATTGTATCTTTTGTTGTCATTATATCTTTCGTTTCCATATCGTCCATCGTCATTCTGTCTTTCTCTTTTGGAGGAGTCCCCCATTTGGTTTTCTGTGGATTGACCTTGACTTGTTCCAAACAACACCTTTTGTAGTGGTTCCACGAGTCTCTTAACTTTATCTCACTCCTCCAATGATAGATTATTGATTGAGTGTACTTGCTTCGATATATTATCCTTTCCTTGAGCCTCTTTTTCTCTAATTTCCTCGTATGCAATTCACTCTTTTTGGTACTCTCGTAGTTCTTGAAGTGTTTCGACATTTTTCGAGAACAATTTTTCGTATAGAGGGTGATCCTTATCAAGTGCATTTAGGTAAGCTCTGACTTTATCTTTATATGTGGCGCCATTTTCCACTTCCACGCATTGTGCGGTCCATCTTTCTGTTAAGCTTTTAGTGGATTCCTTTGGTTTTACCTTTATACCGAATAATTTCTCCTTTCCTGGCTTCGATGAGTTGTTGTATAGGAAATGAAGCAAGAATACCTTGGAAAGATCATCAAAGGATGAGATTGAGCATACTGGTAAGCTAGCATACCAAGCTAGGGCCTCCCCTTTCAAACTTGATGGGAAATACTTGCAGAGCACTTCATCCTTGTCAGCCCAAGCTAGGAATAATCTCTGGTACATTTTTATGTGATGAGTTGCGTTTCAATTTCCATCGAAGACAGAGTTGAAGACTGGTATAATGCATTTAACTGGAATAGGTTTGCCTAAAAGCTCGAAGCTTAATGGTGATCGGTTTACTTCGTTAATGGCTTGCTTTAGCTTCACATTTGCAGATGGTTGTACTTTATTATCTATGAGCTCTGCTTGCATGGCCTTAATCTCTTCCATCATGACCTTTTGTAGTGCAGATGCTTCGGCATCCTTTCGCGCTTGTTCGTTCTCATATATTACATGTATGTTATTACCTCTTGATCGGATGCAGCGGCTCGATACCTCACCCTTACGTTCTGTTGAGTTTCTGCGTTCTTCGGTATACTTTCTTGATGAAGAATAACGCTTGGAATGCGAATTTCGGTGGGAGTGGCCTTCACTGTTTCTCTTGTAGTTTGACGCTGATTTTTCACCATTTTCTTGTTTGCCTCTAGTAATTGTTGTTTAAGTTTTCTAATTTTTTTTTTTTCTTATGAGCTTTCTGAATTGCGCAGCCCTTAACATTTATTCCTCAGTTGGTTGGTGTACCTGCACCATATCGTCTGACCTTTTCTCTTCTACTTCTTCTTCTTCAACCTCATGAATTTGTTAGTCTGGAAATCCTTCACCATCGGGTCCTAGGTCTTCGATGAGCACTTCGTCTTTGTTTACTTGTTCCCTATGATGTACTGTACTTGCTGCCACTTCGGGTGAGAGTCCTTTACTGGTTGACAGCCTGGTGTTGGGTCTCGAAGAGCCTGTTCCTTGTCTCGATGAGCCCACTCCTTGCCTCGGTATCTGATTGGGTTTCGATGTCATGATGACGATGTCCTGCAAAAAGTAATAAACCCGTGAGGTCCAGGGCGGCTACCGAAGTGTACTACGGGTCTAGTGTATGCCCTAACAGTTATAGCAGGGTCTGACATACTAGATTTTAGGGGGATTTATGAGTACGACCCAATGAAATTTTTGCTACTGTGACTTTTTGTAACTACTTTTCCTTACGATCCTGATTTTCCTAGACATACCTTCCAATAATGGAGGTTCCAAGTAATCATCTTTTTCTTCAAATTTCCAAAAAAGGATACGGTGGATCTATGAATGACCGAACTATTTTCCTGATATAACTTTGTATAAGAATACCCTAAAACAGCCCTAAGCGGGTTTTAGCAGTTAAGAGTTCTAAGGGTGTTTTCTGGAAATTATAATAATAACGGATTCAAAATTCAAAATGCTACTGTTTCTGTCGAGATTTTGAGAAATATCTTTTCCTTCTTTCTTTTCATGAAAACTTCTTTGAAGAAAACCTTTTGCATCTTGATTAGATCTTTGTATTTTCAAAGCTTGGATTCCTTGAAAGACATCGATCTATCATTATGATATTTTTCTCGAAATTCTTAAGTATGCTAAGACTCGAAATCTTTAGATACCCAAGTTGGTGGAGCGAAGCGTGGAGGAATAAGAGAAAAACTTGAAAAATCCTAAGGAAAGATTTCCTGAAAATTTTGAAAAACCACTAAAGCACAGGCAAACCTAAGTTGTTTTAATCAGTCCCTGTTTCTAGCGCCAAACTGTGTTGGTATAAAATCTGTATGGAGATCTTATATTTAACAGCCATTAGATCAGTATGCTCAACCAACAATGTAAAGAGTAATGCTAGAGTATAACAAGATATCGAGACCATATTTAGAACTACGACGACGAAGACTACATCATAATAAATAACAAAGTGAGGACCAAATGTTCATTAATATAAAGTATTTCTCTGGCTAATACTACATGGATATTGTGCTTCAAGACCTGAGGAGATTCAATACTAACCTAGTCTCACTCACATGCCTTTAGCCTTATCAAAAATCCAGCCCTTACAAATGAACCCGAGCTCGCCTTTTATAGGGCTAGTTACAAGTGGATTACATCTAATAAGACAAAATACACAATCGTGGAGGTGTCAGAAGTTGTCGAGTAAGTCGGTGGTCCTCGATACCTCCCGGGGATTTCCTTGTCTTGTTGTCTTTCGATGACCTCACGAGATGCCCGTTCCTTCGATGGTACCTCTTTCCTGGTTATTCTGCTGGTCCTTGATTTATTCTTCCCCTCTTTGTGCCTTTACGAGCGATGGTTTTTCTCGAGTTTATTCAGTACTTCGAGCCTTGTCCTTCTTCTGGTTCTCTTTCTTTGTGATGTTTACATGTGTCTCGATAGTTTTTTGCCTCCACAATTAAAGTCTAAAATTTAGAGAAAACTTATATATTTCCTTCTTATATATTCCTAATAAATGTTGGGATTACATCAATAATCACACCAAGAACTCATCCTTTCGATCACGTAGAACTAAAGATAAAGATGCAACACAATAAAGAATAACAAGCAAAGCAAGAACACAAGATTTAACGTGGTTCAGCGTACCTACTCCACAAACAGCTACGATCAACTCTTATTGATAGAACCAATTACAAGAGACACCAACACCTAACGCTCTCTGTAACACCAGAAGCTCTATCACTCACAATATATCTCACAGGCTTAACATCGATGCCTATATATAGGCTTACATGACTTTGATGTAGTACATCTTTTGTGCTACATTTCTTATTTAGGCTTTCCTTATTTAATCCTACTTTTAATCGAGTAGTTCTTGTCTTACAAGACTCTTAGCTTTCCTAGTTTAAGTTTATTTCCTTTTTTCTAATGTTTAGTCGGTTGTGAGCCTATATATAGGCCAGGTCTATAGCTTAGAGAACATCTTATTATTGTTCAACTTTTATCAATACACTTTGATTATTACAATCAATTTAGTTTAAACTTCTCACGAAACTTAAGCTCTCTTCGTATCTCTTGCAAATACAAGCTTCTCATGAAACTTGTTTGCTTTCACCCTATCGTCCTGCTTTAGTTGGCATTAGAGAAACAGTTCTATATTCTCATCTAGAACTCGATCCTGATACCCCTAGCTTCCGCAACCCTAGTTTTTACAAAAAATAAATAAATAAACTAAATTTTATTTCTTCATCAGCCGTAGTTTTCTTTTTCAGAAAAGTTCAATGCCGGATAAACCAGTTAGTTTCACAACACTTGATCTTTTTGCTGAACGAAGATATATGCCTAGCCTTTCAGTGACTAATGATCAAGTGAAATAGAAATTTTTGAGTTCGGAGTCTTCTGGTATAAGTGGGCGGAGGGTTTTTGATTATTCAGAGCCTGATCGAATCATATGCAACGGTTATTCTAATTTCATATATCCTTTCATTCTCCACGAAATTCTGATTTATTGGCAAAGAGGCGAAAAAACTAGATTAATCATTCCATTTCAATCTAATCAAGAACGAGATAAAGAACGAATACTTCTTCCAATTTTTCTATCTTCCCATTCATTACCCGTGAGCCCTTCTTCCCCTAATTTTTTTCATTCTACCAACGAACAATCTGTAATAAGCCGTAAATCCAAATCGACTAATTGTACTCTGATAGCACTTGCACCAGTGGAGATTTCTCGATTTCGAAATGATAGGTTCATGTATTGCATGAAAAAGATCATGAAACATCTAGGTATAAAGATGAAGATATTTATGAATTTGTTGAAAAGAAAGAAGAAGAAACAACTCTAAAGGAAGAGACAGGTGAATTATCATCTCCAACAACTCCAACCTTCGATGATTGTCTTGCTCTTGAGGAGAACATGAAATCTACTTGTCTACAAGAAGAAAAGGAGCTCGAAGAATTGGTGTCTCAAAAAGATGAAGCACTTTCTTGTGAAAATGAGATTATAGAAGACTCATCGTGTGTTGAGAATGGTATACTATCCTTTCCGTCAACTTCAATTTTCAATAATAACCTTTTAAATATAAAATCTACTTCTTCCAAAGAAGAAGATAAGATCAAGGATTGTTCAATTATTTCGATTGGGTTTTATGAATTTTGAGCAATTGTTAATGCGAGTTTTACGAAACGTTTGGACGTCGGCATGGTTGGTTTACATGGACCAGTTGATCACATGACTTGTTTCAAGCCGTCTTTCAACATCAACTTGCTCGGTAAGCGTTATTTTTATCCTCCTTATGATTACCCTCGCAATATATTTGATCGTGGAAAAGGTTTTCAAATTCACTGGTTATGAATTTTGTTTGGATACAACGATTACTTCTTATTTGGTTGATTTTACTGCGTCAACTTTGGGGTATACATACAAGGGAACGTCTGTGCATGGGATATTATGAACCACCTGATACTGTTTCGGATTTTAATTCGATGGTTGATGTTATGGTTGCACGGCATAAAGAAACTGAATGTATTGCAACTAATATTGGTTATGGAAACCTAGCACATAAAATGTTGGAACCAGGTGAGAGTTGTTTTAATGATCTTAAAAAGTACTCGTACTTTATAAGACGCCGGAAAGTGTACAACAATATTAACGAATTTTGGGAGTGTTGGCAGTACCTTGTCAGCCATGTCGTTGTTGGGTATACACAGTTTGATAGTATTGCTAACCCAAACGCCGAGAGAAATTCACAGCTTTATATGATTCACATGATACTTTAGAAAGATGTAGTTATCAGTTCAGAAGTTTCTAAAGGCGCGGATTTGATCCTTTAACCTAAGGCACTACAATATCTTTTGAAAGATAATCAACTTATGTTCTTTGCTACTGCGATACTTAAGCTAATGATTGCATGGACTATGTCTGTTGATTTATTCTTGCATTCTCGTATAATTATTTGTAAGATGGGACAACAATATGGTGTGGAAGATTTTGAACTTCTGGGAGTCTTTCTTTCTAGTGAACAACTTGTGTGCCAGACGGAGTCTCATCAGTTTAATGGGTGGTTTCATATGAGTGAAATGTGGTTTAAGTACACATATGATACACTCCACGCAGTTGCAAAGACTATTGTACCTTATGACTACAAGAGTAGAGATTCAAGTATTCAAAGAATTGGTCACTGTATGGCTAAAAGTTTTACTCGAAGGTTATTTGACCCTGGTAAAGATATTGGCGCATTCAGAAGTAGTACCTGTTAGGGCATTGTCCGATCAAACCCACTAGCGTTGGTATGTCAAACTAGTTGTCAGTTTTAGGTGTCAAAACACAATTCTTGATTTAGCCTACTAGAGTTTAGATTTCGGAATTGGGATATAGACTAAGTAGTTGAGACCTTGAAGACGAAGACTGTGAAGACAAAAAAGACATCAATTATTCTTCATCGACAAAAGGTTGGTAGGAGTTATGACTTTTATGGAAATTCTTCTATTTTACTTTCTCTATCTTTCGAAATAGTCGGCTACTTTAGTAGTGTTATAATAGCGATTGAGATCGTGTTCTTGGCTACATGACCATGTGTCATGACTAGTGTTTGTTCCCGCAAATACTATGGTTACAAGAATGTATGAGATAAATTCGATACCATTTGTCCATTGCAATGGTTTGCTTGCAAATCACTAGTTGGATATGGGTGAATCTAAAGGAGTACTCTTGAGCAAGAGTCCAGTGGATTACAGCTGAGGACGTCACACACGTCTAAGTACTGGTTAAGCCCAGAACTTCCAGCGGGTCCTGTTAAACCCTAATCTGAATAGCGGACGGTTCCCGAACCGTACGTGGAACAGAAACTCGGATTTTCTCCTTAGTTCCAGAGTGTCATTTTGTACGCGAACCTGATACTTTTGGCTGTGATTTTAGATGGACGGTTCGCAAACCGTCCCAAGTGAATATTCTTCTGGATTTTCACTCGGGTTAAACTCTGAACTCCTTTATCTCTTAGTTGGACTTGGATTATCACGAAAATATCTTATGTGGTCCATCTAACGGTTCTCAATGTGTCAATAAGATAAAGATTATCTTTGGTCTGTTGGATTTCTATCTTGAAGTGTTTTTGAGCTAACAAAACACTTGGCAGATAAATGATTAATGAATTCTAATTGAGATTAATCTCTATTACTTGGTTTGCAAGTTTAGGTTTTCCAAAACTTGTGGGACAAGTAATTGATTGCTTTATTCCAAAGAAACCTATCTTATTGAATGCTATAAATAGAGGTGTCTAAGGACGAATACCACAAGCATCAAGCATACGTGAAGGTCCTTTGGGAAGTGAACGTAAAACTCTTTTCACTTAGGTGAATGCTTGTTGTGGTATAGTCATCCTCTATTAGGTAAGCAGTTCCTCACGGGATTTACCTACGACTATAACGACTTCTCTTGAGAGTTGGAAAGCACAGGTAGGAGATTGAAACCTTAGTGGTTGAAATCGGATTAACCTGTAACCTTGGTAACCTGATCACATTCTTGTCTATTCTACGGTCATTCTCTTCTGATATAAGGCCATTCAAGAACTGATACGTTACACACAGGGTTTCGAAAGGAAGCAACGCACGGCTGCACTCGGTGTTGTAAGACCTAGTTAGCTCCAGTTGTATAAGTTTCTTAAGTGATTCTTTTTACAACTGAGGTAGAGACAAGTTGGGCATAGTTTACTCGGTTTACTTGTCAGCCCCCGCTTGTAAGTAGATTTCCGTATGACCTGGAGCAATCCGAAGGAAGTCACTGTGTGTATGTCAAACTGATAGAGGACAGTTTAAACATACAGTTGACAATTGAGGTTGCAAAGCCGGAATTGTTGACACAAGCCTTTAACAGCGGTTAAAGCAACTCCTAGGCCTGTAACGGACGTCAGCTAGGGGAATCAAGTGCGTGGCGATCTGTGGGGGATCTAGAGACGTAAGGAGTGCGACAGTAGCCAGTTCGCTTGGAGGGTGGAATTGGTCTCTGCTACATCCCAGACCGAAGTCTTATAGTAGTAGGCTAGTGTTTGTAGTCAGTTTGTACTGTGCGGTGTTCAGTCTGGACGAGGTCCCGAGGTTTTTCTACAAGTTGTAGTTTCCTCGTTACAAAAATCTCCGGTGTCTTGTGTGCTTTACTTTCCGCATTATATTCTCTGATTATATAATTAAAGCAAACACAAGAAGTACGTTATTAATAAACCTGATCGTCCTCAATCCATCCCTTGGATTTAATAAGACCCTGTCTTGCGTTGGACTGATCCTTGTGATCCAAACTCAGGTTAACGGATCTGGATATTGATTTTTGAGATCGTCCAGATCTGACCATAAGTCTCACGAGCCCAAACGAAAAGTTGGTTGTATTTCGGTACCCCTGTTTTTTCAGTACCATCTTATTTGATTCTGAAGAAGAACTTACCCAAGTGCACAATGCAGCTCGGGTTATTTTTGGGAGACGAACTGATTTCCGTGTGGCATGGGAAATTAATGATATGGCCTTTGTCTTTGATCACGGACATAAGATGGAAATTCTAGCAGCATTCCTTCATACCATTACATACAATTGTTTTAGCATTTACTTAGTGCTTCAGTATATATGTTTGTTAGTTCGTAAAGTTTATCTATGCGCAGCTGAGCATTTTCAAAGGTTAACCCAGGATCTCATTGAGGGGACTGATCTTGAGGACAAGGTCCTTATAAGAGATGGAGGAATGATAGGAGGCAATATACTATGGTCACTTATCAATTCTCCCTTTAAAGAAGATGCAAACGACATCAACATGATTTATTCTTGGCTAGCATTTGAAAAATATGAAATCATCAAAGAATATTCATGTGAGATGTTATTTGGTGATGCTCTGAAAGCCAGACATTACGCTGGAGACCGAAGACTCGGATGGAAGTTTCTAATAGAGTCGATGGATTTTTTACCCTATGAACTCGAGTTCGAGTTCCATTCAAGAAGGTTGGACTGATGTAGTACATCTTTTGTGCTACATTTCTTATTTAGGCTTTCTATATTTAATCCTGCTTTTAATCGAATAGTTCTTGTCTTACAAGACTCTTAGCTTTCCTAGTTTAGGTTGATTTCCTTTTCTATTGTTTAGTCGGTTATTGTGAGCTTATATATAGGCCAGGTCTATTGCTAAGAGAAGACATCTTATTATTATTCAACTTTTATCAATACACTTTGATTATTACAATCAATTTACTTTAAGCTTCTCACGAAACTTAAGCTCTCGTCGTATCTCTTGCAAATACAAGCTTCTCACGAAACTTGTTTGCTTTCACCCTATTGTCCTGCTTTA
>JAJJMA010061444.1:0-10299 GCA_023529015.1 Papaver nudicaule
GATTAATCAAGTAATCACGTGAGACAAGTATAAGCCATGGATCCGTTGGTATCTCCAGCGCATTCTGTGAGACCAAAATTAAATTACTAGTTACTTTTTTGTTTTAGTCAAGGCTCAGTCAACAATGCCAATGCCCGAAGGCTTTTCTTTTTCTCTCTCACTCTTAGCTGCTACCAGTACTGCAGCAGCAGCAGATAAAATCAGAAATCAAAAATACTCCTCTGTCACACTCACCACCACCACCACCACTGCCCCTCCCTTGGCTTCTTCTTTCCCTGCTTCTGCTTCTTTCTCTATATATCAGTTGCCTCTCTGTTGGATATCAGTCCGACAGTCCCCACTACTCTCCCACCCCCACCAACAAATGTTTTCAAGTTTAACAACTTATTCAATTATAAACTGATTGAGTTTATCACTTATAAGATCAAAGTAACAAGCTACAAGATATAGCTTCCAACGTAAAATTGGTAGTGTTTGTTGTTGTTGCTAACTTCTCTGGAATCTCGACGGACGGAAAAAAATATAAAATAAAGTATAATGCATGTAAACATATTTTGTGTCATGGATAATAATCTTTGAAGTTGCAAGAGAGGCTTTTATTCTTAATTGGTTTGGCAGTAGAGTTAGTACAAACCTATGAGTAATTAACAACTCAAAGTCTAACCCCTAGCTAATTCTCAAAGCTAGAAAGCAGTAGTAGTACAATTGTAAAAATTTCTTATCTTATCTTTAGTTCTTCTTCACATCTCTCTCTCTCTCTCTATCCAATGCCTGATAACGATGATGATCAGTTTTCCAAGTTTCAAAAGTTCTAAACAGCAAACATTAAAAATGTACATGTTGGAAGTTTCACACCCACACATATAATATTAATTGATTGACGAGAGTTGCAGCAGAGAAATAGAGAGGACAGATCTGGCTAGATATCAGCCAGCATTGAAGGTCTCATACATATACACTGTATATTTTAAGTCTATATCTTTAGATGTAGGAGTAATTCATTAAACAATAAGACAAAAAACTGAAAGCAAAGAAAAAAAAAACATCACAATTAACAACAAAACCATCTTAAACTTCACTCTCTTCTTTTGCGTATATAAATACTACCCACGCCCCAGCTTGTTTTAGCACTACAATAAGTGAGAGTAAGATAAAGCAAGAGAGCAAGTAAGATTTTGTTAGCTACTAGGGTTTTCAGTCAAGAGAAGAGTGAGTGTGTTAGTGTTGTGCCATGGCATGTTTAGACATGTATAACAATACAGAACAACAGCAACAGCATCAAAACAGCTACTGTTCATCCCAAATGAGTCCAAGAATTTCATTTTCACAAGATTTTGTTGATGTCCAGAGAATGAATAACACTCAAAGGAGAGATTACTATCAATCACCACCAGCTTCTTCAGATTTCGAGTTCTCTATCAGCAATAACTACACAATGATGGCTGCACCTGCGGATGAGCTTTTTTCTAAAGGAAGATTGTTACCGTTCAAGGATACTTCAAACAGCAACACCAAGAAGATGACTTTGAGAGATGAACTTCTGAATGAGCAGAGTACTAGTGCTCCCTCATCATCAAGACCACCTAAGAGTCCAATCAGGTGGAAAGAGCTCTTGGGTCTCAAAAGAAACAGGAACAATAACAATGTGTCCTCCAAAAAACCAACTTCAAAGAATGAAGAAGTGCAAGTTAACAAGGCTCAACAGGTCAGTAATGTTTCAAAAATCTTGTCTTGCCCCACTTTTTTATTTTACTTTCTTGCTTTGATTTGACATAGATTTGGCACAGATTGGGATTAAATTTAATTATGGGCATGTTAAATATATTGCAGGAAGTGGTAAATAGTGATGGAGGTTTCAGTTTTCAAGATTTGGATGCATAATGAGCAAGAAAAAAGAAAGAAGAAGAAAAAAAATGTTAGCTTTTTGTAGAGAGTGGGGAAGTGAGATTTTGGGACTAAATTCTTTTTGTTGTTAAGGAGAAATGTGGGGTTTAACATTTGTTTAAAGCTGCTAATTTTAGGATGACAAAATTTTAGAGTGGTGATGGTGGTGGTAAATGGTGCTTTGTTCTATTTTGTGTGTTTCATTTTGATCTTCAAGAAATTTGTTCATTTTCTTGATTTTCTCTTTTGTTTATCAATGGTCTAGTTAACTCTTCAATTAGCTAGGGAGGGTTTATCTGTTTCTTGACTGTCTGTTCTATGTATAAAATGTTTGCAGTTGAAAGAACTCTTATGAACTTTTAGTTTCTCCATTTCTCTCTATCTTAATTTCTTAAATTTCAAGTACAGTCTATGAATCTAATTAAATGGAAGATGATTAGTAGGCTACTAGTGTGTAGGTAGGTCAGAAGACTACCTCACAAAACAACCTAGTTAGGCCAAAAACAAGGTGACATCCACCAATCAATGGATATGATTGAATCAAATAAATGTTGAGTCTCTCTGATGATGATTCAAGAAAGGAGGGATCTTTTCTTGTCTCCAGTCCTCTCACAAAGATGCTCCTCTAATTTTGAGACACCAAATCCAAACAAAGATTTGAGTCAACCTAACTAGAAGATGGGTCAAAATTGGATATTATCATAACTTTAAACAGAATACAGTTGAGAGTGTCTGCTCTGATTACTGTGGTGGTCATGGTTGGATAGTCAAGAAATAAGATAAAGTAGAGAAACTTTTGAATTTCATTAGGTTCGGCGGGAAATATATTTATTACGAAAAGGTGAAAAGTTCCCATCCCTCCCAAACTTGCCCGTCTTAAATTTTGCCTGATGACTTGGCTGAATTATTAATGAGGTGGCTGAAGAAGAATGAAGGTGGCACGCCAATAAAGCATCAAGAAAGTGAACATTTGGAGAAGAAAGAAGTATTTTTAGGGCAGGTTCAGTGGTTTTATTAGGGCAGTGGCAGATTAGTAATTAAAGGACTTAAGGTAATTAGGTTTTTTCATGCTATTCTGTCACCTAGTGGGACGCCGAATTTTTTTTCGGGAGGCTAAAAAACACGATTCTAAGAATTGGATAAAAAGCTCACTGAGTTGTTGCTCAACATTTTGTATCTAGCAACATTACCCCTAACCAATTACCGAGAAATATGAGAACATCGTATCATAGGATTGATTTATCATTTAATAAGCAAAAATCTTATTCTCCTCCTAACTACTCCTATATTGAACTAGTACAAAAACTTAAAGGATTGATACAAAATCGTAAGTAAAAGGTGATGATTCATGAACAAACGTTTTGTAGCATTCAGTACCAGTCCTGTTTATGTTCTAGATCACACAAACACACACACAAAGAAGAATATAGCAAGCACACAAATAACCAAAGAAGAATAAAGAAGAAACAAACCACAACACAGAGATTTATAATGGTTCGGCGAGCCTACTCCACTTGACGTTGATGATCCTTTTCACTATGAAAATCTGAAGAGCAATTACAATAACCACACGGTATAGTCCCTTGCTGTTTTTTCTTGTCTCACAATCCTCTCAAGAATAACTCTCAATATTGTGTAACCTTACGACTAGACGAAAACTCTAACAATCTCTCAGTGTATAAGACTCAAGAAACTAACACCTATTTATAACCTCTAATATTTGGGGGTCAAGTATCAATACTTGGTATCCAAGTCCTACAAGGTTTCCTAACATTGCAAGTTCTATATTCTTACCCAAGTCGGAATACTTGGTTACCAAGAATATGACTCTTGCAAACAAGTTCCTCGTAATAGTGAAAGACTTGTTCAACAAATATTACAATTCTCCACCTTTGTTGACAATCTTTCACTTACCACCTTGTTCTTCACTTCACGGACATCATCGTCTCCACATTGCACCTTTCGATGTCTACACTGGATAGTGTTAATTAAGTTCAAACAACTTACTTACTGGTACCACCTTCGTGAGCATGTTTGAAGGATTATCCTTTGTGTGTGTTAGAGCATTGCTCAGTTGAAACCACTGATGTTGCTATCTCAAGTTAGTTGTCAAGTTTAGATGATAAAAACACAATCCTTGATAAATCTGCTCTACAACTCGGACTAGGATAAATTTAGGTATTCGAGATGAAGACCATTGAAGATGAAGACCGGAGCTTACATACTTGATAAATCGTATCATCCTCACTAAAGGTTAGAAAGGTTTTCCTTTCAAGTTTCGTATTTACCATTCTATCATGAAAATAGTCTATGATGTTGTTTATGTGATCCGAAGGATTAAAGACTAGTTCTCTTAAGCATTCAAGTCATTATATGACCAATGCTCAAGTAGAATGTCGAATATTGAGTTAGTTCTTAGATTGTCTGGACAACACACGCGTTCATACACGCGTTCATCTTTTTTAATTGAACTTCAGCATTTTATATACTCCCTTCGTCCCACATAAATTGAGCTAGTTGGGATTTGCACAATTATTAAGGCAAGGAAGAGAAAGATGGTTTTTTTTTTCATGTTTACCCTTAACAAAAAATTTAATGTGGTTATTATCCTACCTCCACTCTCTCTCATGGGACCACTTTTCTTTTAAGTTAAAAAAGGTAATTTTGAAAATTCATGATATAAAATAGAACTAGCTCAATTTATGTGGGACAAAATCAAAATAGAACTAGCTCAATTTATGTGGGACGGAGGGAGTATACGTGAACATGTACGTGTATATGAGAACTCAGGAGATTCCTGAACTCAACAAATTGCTCTATGTACGCGAACTAGTACGCGTACATATAAACCACGGAAAGAACCTATCAACAGCATATGTGTTCATGTACGCGTTCATGTGTTGACGTTCTTGCCAATTGTGAACAGACTCGTGTAAGCTTTCACAATTCGGCCCACGGAACTCATGTCCACAATTTTCTTTGAGTTCGTGTACTTATGGACTCCTTAGCATGGCCAAAATCGTCTAGCCATTTTCATCCTTCTTTGATCAAGGGGAGTCTTCTCACAACCTCTAGGTTTCGGCCAACGGGTTAGAAGAAGATTGAGTTGGACCTCAATACAAGCCTATGGACTTTTCTAAGTTCGGAAACCTGCTTGAGCCTCACTCAAAGGTTGCTTAACTTTTAAGCAAAGCCTTCCTTGACGATCACTATAAATAGATGACCTTCTACAAGATACAACCTCAATCCTCTACACATCTGTGTATCCTTGCATAAAGGTTGGTCGTCATCTCGAAGTCCTTTTCTTGGATTACGACTATTGAAAGACTTCACTTGAGGATCGTGAAGCACAGGTCGGAAGTAAAATTCATGATCATGTATGTTGGGTCGGTTAAATTATGGTAATCTTATCACGTCCAAGATTTGATAGAAACTTCGTACGACGGATCTCGTATCGTAAGCCCCAGAAGTTCAGTAACGCAAATTCACGAACTAGGTTTTATACTAAGTTCGTCAAGCGTTAGGAGGTAAAACTGTTTAGGCTAGACCAATAAGCCCTAATCAGTAAAACCGATTTCCATTAACCTTGACTTTAAAGGAAATCACAATCGTATTCTTGTTTCTAACAGAGTACTTTTAGGCGTCATGTTAGAGGCAGGGTAGCGCTATTCTTCACGAAGGGAAGTGGAGCAACTCCTAGGCCTGTAAAAGACGTCATCTAGGAGAATCAAGTACGTAGGTTTCTGCGGGAGCCAAGAGACGTAGAAGCACATTGGTAGCTGAATTGCTTGTAGGGTTAATTCAGTCTCGATACATTCCAGTCCGAAGTCTGAGAGTAGGCTAGCGTCTGTATTCGCTTAATACCGAAGGTGTTCACATATGGACCAGGTCCCGGGGTTTTCTACTGGTTTGCAGTTTCCTCGTTAACAAAATTCTGGTGTCTTGCATTACTTTTCCCTTCCACATTATATTATCACTGATTTATATAATTTAAGTAATTGCAAGTTTGTTGATTCATACCCTTAAGTGAATCCACCTCTTTTGAGATCTACAAGAACTCGTTCTTGTTAGGGTTCGGTTCTCTGAACTATATTCTCGGGTTGTTGTTTGAATATTGATTTGTGAGATCGTTCAAACAACCTAAATCAACCAGGTTCACGAAAACTAAAAGTTGGTGGTATATCTCGGTATCCCCTCTTTTTCA
Organism: Papaver nudicaule; assembly: GCA_023529015.1. NCBI lineage: Eukaryota > Viridiplantae > Streptophyta > Magnoliopsida > Ranunculales > Papaveraceae > Papaver > Papaver nudicaule. The sequence goes on from JAJJMA010061444.1 coordinate 6,089, forward strand.
GTTGGTATCAGAGCCGGCAAACACCTTAAAGGACGTAACTATCTGTGTTTGACTCTTTCGTGAATTCTGATCATGTCTTCTTTCGTTACACCAGAAAAAGACACAGATAAGTCAATCCTTGAAAGTAGTTCTTTAACACTCTCTGAATCACATGATGAGGTGATAAGACCTAAACTTCAAGATACCTTGCCGTTTAGCCTTTCTGATGACTCTGACTCTGAAGCTGAAAGAGAAGCCTCAAAGGAAAGTGATGTACTTGTTAATCACATGAAATTTCAAACATCTGAGATTACTCGTCTTAAACACAGGGTGAATCGACTTATCAATCATATTGCTAAAACAGATCCAGATATACGTCAGAAATTTGATTCTATCAATGAAAGATTATATTCTGAATCTAACTTAGCAATAATCTGTGATAATATAATGGAATTAAAAGGAGAGATTTCACTCCTTAATGATGAAGTACGCAGACTCATTATCAATCAAATAATTCCAGCATCAAGTGATTTTGCGATCATTCCCGAGCAAAAACCAAAAGTGGTTGTGACCCATGTTATCAACCCAAAGACTGAAAAGTCTTTAGACCTATGTTCTATCAAATTGCAAGACGGATATTCATATTCATACAGTACTTGGAAAGAAATTTGAGAATAAAGGAATGACTGATCTCCAACGAAAACTAGATCTTATTCTCAAAGAAATCGGTGAAATCAAGGGAACCTCTCGTACAAATCGTTGGTCTCACCCTAGACAAACCTATACGGTACAAGATGGGTCTAAGAACACTATTGGTTCGCAACCACGAAGAGATGGAAATCACCGTTTGTAACAGTCAAAAATCCCATAGTAAGATCTTTGACTGTACACCCAATGATTCTTATACTACTTCATACACAAGCATGCATAATATCAAAACAGTAAGAGGTGAGAGTTAGAGATACTTGACAGCGATATACTTGGTTCTTCCTCATGTTTGAGGCTTACATCCAAGGGTTCTACTATATGAAGACTGGTTACATTTCTTACCTTAACTCAATTTACTCTTTCACACCTATACTAAATTAGCACGCTCTTAGTACTGGATTAGGGAGAGCAAGGAAGCAAGTTACTTTTCCTCTCACTAAGCCAGACCAAATTTACACCAACCCCTTTACATTGGGGATATCTCGCCTTATATAGGAAGAATTTACAATGGGTTACAACTAACATTGATAACGACCTTTTCTGACACTATTTGTCTTCTTTCGCCACCTGTGACCTTCAGCGATCCTAATGCAATCTTCATTAGCATCGGCGATACCCTCCTTTCGTGGATAAGTATAGCTGACGATGATTCCACTGAGTCAACCAATCAACTCTGACAATAGATCCGTTCTGACTATCCTTAAATGCTCAACCATTTCTCAACTACCTCTCAACTACTTCTCACCTACCTATCTCGCTCTGGTCTCCTTCGCCCTAAGGGTGCTCGCTGGGCTTTACTCAGCGACTCTCGCTAGCTCTTGCTCTTTCTCACCTTCATATCGCTAACTGTACTTTCTTATGTGATTCTGTGCATCTTAGCTACTTTATGTCCATGCTGCTGTGCCGCTAAGATTCATTTATCTGGCGATGGTATTTTCTACACTCACATTTTGCCTTTTTCATTTCCAAGGTCTACGATCGCCGGGGATGAAAATTTCTCTTTGCCGAAAATACCACGCCCACGTTCTCCATTACCTTACAACTTCTCCACGTGTCATGCATGCGTGATACCCACCTTTTGACCTGCAACCTGAAGCTTCGGTTCCATCTCTTCCTTTGCCCCCCTATAAATTCGTCCTCTCTCTCTCCCATTAGAATCTATCTTCATAAATCTTACTATTCTTTTTCTTTCTCTACAAAATCCTTTTCTTCAACCCTAACTTGATCGGTTTCTACATCTGCTGTATAATCCATTTCCGTTATCAGATATACTTAAACACTATCATATCAATTCCTTCCCATCACTGTCGTCGTTTTCAACATATTTCTTAGCCTCCATCAAACTCTAATGTCCCTTCTAAAGTCTCTAACTGTTCATCTTCTCCGGTTAGTTCATCTTCTCCGGTGAATTCTTCTTCTCCGACCCCCATTTTTCATCCTGTAACTTCTTTGGCAACCGCCCTTAATATCATGGCTTCTAACGCTCCAGGATCCTCTCGCCAGACTAGATCTACCGCCCAAGACAGAGATTCTCCTACAAAAAATGATAACCTACCGAAAACAAAACCTCTCGCAGCCACTAAACTTAAGTATACTACTGCCGCTAAGCACAAATCTACCGCCGCTAAAAGACCTTCCTGGCATAGCTGGGATGAGTACTGCGCCTTTGATCACATCAACATTCATCCTTTGAAGTTGATTAAGTTTCAAGGCTTATCGTCCCCAACTATTCCTGCAACTCTGGAAGACCTCAGACGAGATGATCAAACCAGCGAAAGGGCAGTGGTTGCCTATGGCTCACTCAAAGCTGGGTTACCGCTTTCTCTTTATGATCCCGTCGATCCTTTTGTTCTGGATCTCCTCATGCGTATCCAGAAAAGCCCCTTTCAACTTATCGGTAATGCTATTCGCATACTAGTGGAATGGAAGCTTCGCCGGAGTGACGAGACCAACTATCCTGATTGTTTTGTGCGTGGCCGATTTGATCCGTCCGCCTACACGGTTGATAATTTTATGCAACAATATGATGTTCTTCCTTCTACTAGAAAGGGAGAATCATGGGCGTATCGGTTTGTAGCTAAACATGGGATGGAGCCTGCGGAAGTCATGCTCGGCGCAGCTGACAAGAAAGAAGAAAAAGACACTTATACCGCGCGGAAGAGTTCCGAAGGCGGCTGGTCGAACCTACCCTGCTGGATTGACGGTACCTGGTTGATGGGATGGCTTGACGAAATGAAAACAAATATTAGGACCGATTTCGCCGATGAACATTCTCGTTTTAGCGGCTGGGATTTTTTGAAGATACGGATTCCCAATGCTGCTGCGAAGAAGTCTACCAATAGTAGAAAGAGAAAACAAACGGAAGAAAAAGCTGGAGATTCATGTAACAAGCATATACTTTTCTTAGAATATATAGATATATTTGCCTCTGCTTGTTTCCTGATCTACGCGGTAAAACTGATGTTTGTTTTGCAGGCTACTGAATCAGATCAAGAGAATGAGGAGCTCCTTAAGAGATTAAAGACTGCCTCGGCGAAGTTGAATCCTCCAGGTTCTGAAAAAGCTGCCCCTACTCCTATCGCGCCTCAGCCTACTAAGCCTTCTTGTGAGCCGGGTGTGAATACCGGCGACAACGTTCCTTCCTCGGCGAAGCTTTCCTCCAAAGCTGGGAATCTTGCTATCAAGTTGAAGAAGAAGAAACTCGCCGAGGCAATCCAAACTGAGATTCCTCTTCCTGATCCCAACTCTCACGCTGATGTAGAGATGACAGATCAACATCTTGGTGATTCTCACATGGAGCAAGAAACTATTTTTACTAATCTGGATGTTGAAGATGAGGAGAAGGTGGGGAATCATCCTGATGACCTCATAACCATTGTTTCCTCCGATCTAGAAGTATTGGATCTTGACCAAATGCCGCGTGGAAACAGACCCTTTGTTCATCCCAGAAGAGGCTCCACCGGCGTGGCTGTTAATGAATTCGCTGAGTCCTTTTCCCGCCTGCTTACCCTGGAGGGAAATGATAACTCGTTGTACTATGAGACCATGCTGACATACTCTTCAACTGGTCTGGCGAGAACTCCCGAGCTATCTACCGTGGCTCATAACTTGACTCCCCAACAACATTTTAATATGGCCACGGCGGTAATCCTTTTCTTTTTATGTTTCTTTGTGTTATCCTTCACCATTTCTTTTAGTTTCTAATTTGATCTCCTTTTGCCTCAGGGTTTTAATCAAGTGCTCAGTTTGAAGGAGTTAAAACCTTAACGATAGCTGAAACATCCTCTTCTACTTCTCTCTCAAAATCTGAATCGAGATCATCGTCATCCATATGCATGTTCTTTTGGAGGACGGATTCCCAATCTTCAGACTCTACATCATTAACAGGAGTATCCTGTATAGTAGATCCAATCAGGGCTTGTTCAGTCCTTGATTGCGAAGAAAAAGTATCGTTAAGATTTGGTCCAACACTGTTGACGCGGTCCACTTCTGCATGCATAACAAAAGTGCCTCTGGACAGTACG
>JAJJMA010061445.1:0-10813 GCA_023529015.1 Papaver nudicaule
CAAGATGATGCTTTGAGTAAACTGGTTACTCAATTTTAAGACATCCTTGACAAAAGAAAGCAAGGTTCTTCAAAGCTAAAAGATCTCATTAACATACGTCAAAAGGAGAAGAAACTCTCAGGTAACTCCTCAACTATTTAATCTTACTTTGATGATAGCAACTTCTATGACAAGTTCTCAAAAGAAAAAGAGACAAGATTGATGACACAAGGCGAGTGGAAAAACACTCACCTTAACACCTAAAAAGTGTTATGAGTTGCCACTCTTATCTATGTACTATTTGGATAAGAGTGATGTAATTGTTCATATGAACAATAAGAGGACAGTACACCTCAAGGTTTAAATTTTTCTTATCTCACTATTGTGCTATTATATCTTTTTGATGAATAAAAGTGGGATCCTAGTATTCAAAGCAATAAACCTTGTAGGAAATTTCTTAAAAACCAATAATAAGACACAAATTGTTGAGCCATGCTCCAAAAATTATTCTGAGTCACATATTGATGACAATATCAGAGATATCTTGAACGTGCTTTCACATCCTATGAGAGTCCAAAATGTAATGACTCGGTGTGAATATCAACACTTTAAAATTGCTATCTTCAGGGTCTCTCCCTGCCTCTGGCTCCTAAGGCAAGAGTCGAGAACATGATCCATGAGAGTAACTGTGGGCGTAAGCTGAAAAGTCATGAAAAACAAGTCATGATGTTGATATTTAAACTTATTCCTACATTGGTAACATAAGGAATTAAACATGCGTCTATTGCCAATATTTTGGGTAAACGCTAATTCTATCATCATGGACATGCACACTCATCTTGAGTCCTTATTTTGTGAAATAATAAAGAGGAAAGCCTTGCTCTTAATATCTTATGACTCTCAAAAGGTCTTCATGAACACCTCTTGTCGGTCATTCACGAACTTGAAACTAGTTTCGGAAACCGACTTCCTTATACAGTTTAAGACTGTGTTAACTTCCTTTTGTATCTCAATGTGACCCTATAAATATATCACACCCTAAAAGATTTGAACTCACGTTCAAACACACTTACATATTCCCTCGTAGTTTCACACGAGAAATATGGATGGAGCAAACCCTCATAAGGGTGGTGATGGGAAAAGGAAGAATGTAAGAATTGTCAATGAAGACGTAGTTGATAATCTTGAATTTCAAGAATACTCTCCTACTATTGTTTGCTTCAATGCTATTGACATGCTATTGACAATCAAAAGAAAGATAAAGACACAATGATCTCAGCAGAAATTGCATTCAATCTTTTGCGAGATATTGAAGTCATCAAGGTTCAGCTTGTTACCATAGCAGAAAAACTTCTAACACTGAAACGTGACATACCTGTAATGAAGAATGAACTCACCAATCTGAAGGGTGATGTGAAAAATCTGCTTGATTACATCTCACCATTTAATGGTGATGACTTAAAAGAGAATTTCGAAAACCTGAAGACAGATGATAATGAAGTTTCGATAGCTCCTGAAGAAGATACTGACTCTGATATCTAGGTCAGTTTTTGATTAGCATAGTTAACTCCTTATTAAAAAGCTTTTGTCTTTTCCTTAGGGTTTGGGTAATCACTATGCTAGAAGTAGTCATCTTTTGAGTTAAGCATAATTTGCTTGTACTACTTTCATGTTTTCTTTTTGATCAATTAATTGAGGTTATTAAATTAAAATCTTAATTGATGATTGCAATGCTTGATCTTAATTGATTATCTTTATGAATGTATTGCAAAACCCTGAACTTTCTTTTTTAGCCATACTACCCGTTCGGGTAAAGCAGTTCATAATAGATTATCAAAATCCATGCTTCTGACTCTTATGGCTAAGAAGAGACGATTTTTGATAATAAGGTACCTCGTAGACTACAATGTTGAACTCCGCTGGATTAAATGTTGTACCTTTAATTAATTATTAGTCTTACAACCACTAGGAACTCTAAAGGCGATGGTTGACCGAAACTCTCTGAGAAAGTAGGAAGATTAAACCTTAAATTCCTATTTGACCGTAACTAGCTAGGAAAGAAAAACATATCTACAATTTCACTTGTGAAAATTGTACCCAAGATATTATCCTAAAAACCTTGCTTGGGAAAGTAGTCGCGTTGTTCCTTATGAATGACACATAATGGGGGAGAGTTCTTTTGAACTTGTGCTTCATGGTAATATCTTTTTGGGGAGTGCGGCTGTGGAATCTACGAGAGAATTGCATCTTTTTATCTCTCGTTTCAGGTATGTTTACCTTTGTCAACATTGATTATTGCGATTTTAGGAGGATTCCTATATTTCTTTTCTTTGTCTATTTTATGACAAAAATGGGGAGAAATCTTGAAGTAAGGGGGAGTAAAATCTTTCTATCTACTACGACATTGTCATAGGAGGAGTAAAATCGATGTGCTTGTCATGGCATAACAAAAATTAGTGTATTGAGTAAGGGGGAGAACATATCAAATTGTGTAGTATCTTGAAGCATCGATGCAATATGCTTACCAAGTTTTACATACTACTCAATTGCATAACAAACTCTTGTTGGTATATGTCCTTCTAGAAACCAAGATGTGTGGTGACTTTGAGTTTGTTATCTCTACCTTGAATCTTCGCTTGCAGGAACACTCTTATCTGAAGACGTTGAAGATTACAAGAAGATCAAGTACATTATGGTTAGGGCTAAAAGATTTTACTTTTTGAATCCATATGTAAGATTGGTTTTTGCCACTAAAATTGACAAAGGGGGAGATTGTTAGAGCATTGCTCGGTTGAACCTACTGATGTTGCTATCTCAAGTCAGTTGTCAAGTTTATGAGATAAAAACACAATCCTTGATAAGTTTACTCTACAACTCGGACTAGGATAGTTCTAGGTAATCGAGACGAAGACTGATGAAGACGAAGACCGAAGCTTACTACTTGATAAATCATAACGTCCTCGCTGAAGGTTAGAAAGATGTTCCCTTTCCGTATCGTTTTTACCATTTCTATTATACCAATAGTCTATGATGTTGTTCATATGATCTGAAGGTATTCTAGGATTTTCGCCTTTGCATTTGTCACTCTTGTGATAATTTGTATAGGTAGAGTATGTTGAGTTGTCTCTTGAAACAACCCCAAACGGTGAACGCGTACATGTACATATGCCACCTTTGGGATTTCAGAGAACGAGCTAAGTCTGTATGAACGGGTACATACAAGTTCAAGAATTATCCTGAACTCTAAGGACTGCTCTGTGTACGCGTTCATGAACGTGTTCACATAAGCCATGCGAAAACTTCCAACTTCCATATCTTGAAGTTTTCGGTCTAGACATAATTAGTTCTCGGACTTGTCGTGTCTTGGCCCATGAAATTCAACAACTTAATCCAGGCGATGTTCAAACTAAGTATTTGGACCAGAAGTCGCAAAGCGATGTCCAAACAAGCATTGGACCAGAAGTCGCGAACCTTCGAACAAGGTTGAGTCTTCTTTAACTTTTGGCTTAGTCCAAAGTTCTTAGAAGATTGAGAATGGGTATTCAAGCTATGGACTTTCCTAGTTCCGGAACTTGCTTGAGCCCTACTCAAGGTTTCTTAAACTTTAAGCAAAGCCTCCCTTGGTGATCACTGTAAATAGACGACCTTCTGCAAGATACAATCTCAATCCTCTACACATCTGTGTATCCTTGCATAAAGGTTGGTCGTCATCTCGAAGTCCTTTTAGGACTACGACTATTGAAAATACTTCACTTGAGGATCGTGAAGCACAGGTCGGAAGTAAAATTCCATCCTGTATCTTGGGTCAATTGAATTCTTTCAATCTTATCACGACCAAGATTTGATAGAAACTTCGTAAGGTAGATCTTGAATCGTAAACCCTAGAAGTTCCCACACGCAAATTCACGAACTAGGTTTCATACTAAGTTCGTCACGCGTTCGGAGGTAAAGTTGTTTAGGCTAGATCAAAAAACCTTATTCAACATATCGATTTCCATTAACCTTGACTTTAAGTCTAAAGGAAATCACAATTGTATTCTCGTTTAATTACTTGGATACTTTTAGGCATCCTGTTAGAGGCAGGGTAGCGCTAGTCTTCACGAAGGGAAGTGGAGCAACTCCTAGGCCTGTAAAGGACGTCAGCTAAGGGAATCAAGTACGTAGGCTATTGCGGGAGCCAAGAGACGTAGGAGCACATTGGTAGCTGAATTGCTTGTAGGGTGAATTCAGTCTTGATACAGTCCAGTCCGAAGTCTGAGAGTAGGCTAGCGTCTATATACCGTTCATACTAAGGGTGTTCACATCTGGACGAGGTCCCGGGGTTTTCTGCTAGGTTTTTAGTTTCCTCGTTAACAAAATTCTGGTGTCTTGCATTACTTTGAGTGAATCCATTTCTTTTGAGATCTACAAGAACTACGTTCTTGTCAGGGTTCGGTTCTCTGAACTATACTCAGGTTGTTGTTTGTATATTGATTTGTGAGATCGTTCAAACAACCGTAATCAACTAGGTTCACGAAAACAAAAAGTTGGTGGTGTATCTAGGTATCCCCGCTTTTTCAGATAATATCCCAGAAATTTTGGTACTCTTCATGAGTGGAATGCAGACTGGTTCAAAATCTCACAGGAAACAACTCATCTTGGTGACTAGACTGTTGTTTGTGCTACCATATGCTATCACATGTGATGTTGTGTTCCAAAGAAAAATACCTAGTCAAAAGCATACAGCTGAACAAATCCTTCGCCATCTTCAGGACTAACTTCTTCTAGCTCAACCCACTACCATTCATCCAACCATCAATGATAAAAAAATACTACAACTTTTGCATGTACTACTTTTTTGAATAAAGAAACAAGTCTAATTGGTTTGGGTAATGTCATACTAGATGAACAGAGAAGTAACATTGGAAGGAAAGCAAACAGATGCAGGACTCAAGGAAAAGAAATGGAGACTGCCTAGCAGCCAAACAAGCTCTGGAGTGGGGAAGCCAACTTTTTTGCAAAAATCTCATGATGTGACTATTAACTCATACTTGGTTCAGACTCTACAAGGGAAACCAAGAAGTACTAGCTGGCAAACCAACTCCAAAGTTGATGATTTGGGAGTCGGATGTACTTATTTGGCTTTTATAGCTCTCTTTCTATCGAAAAAAAAGGGGGGGGGGGGGCAGGTTTTGGTAACCAAACCAGTCACATGTTGTGAACCGACGTATATTAAAGATAACCTAGTTTGAAGTAAATTTTTGAGTAGCAAGTACCATCGGGCGAGCGTCGCATTACAATATAATGAGGTCTCGATTTCTGTACCTGCAGATTTGATAACAGTTAAACCGAAAATTTTACACTTACCGCCGGCCACACACTGAGGAGATGCCGAGTGACACAAACATATTGCCCCCCCTGCAAATATTAAGTGGTGGGGCCCAAACATAATTATGGCATTTCATTCCCTATATATATGAGAAGACGCGAACCTGACATAGAATCATCTATCTCTCCTGAACGGTTCGCGAACCGAAAAACCTAGGTTACAGGTACTAGCAATTTCTCCAGAATCGAATAAATCTCTTTGATTGTTTTTGATTCACATCAAAAAATCTTTATCAGGGGAGTACGTTTTGATTAAACGAGTGTGGATTTTGTATATTCAAGCATTTTTTCTCTTCTCTCAAAGAAAGATCCTTGCTATGACTAAAGCTAAGGGAAAATTAAATGATAAAACCTCTATTCCACAAAAAGAAAGCTCCACACAAAATAAAAATGGAAGTATTAAACACTATCATGATTCTACTCTTGGAAAATCACTTTCATGATAAGAAATGTTGAGGTTTACAATCAAATCAAAAGTAAACCACTTATCATAGGAAGACAACTTGTTGATAGTGAAAAATACGATAGTGTGGTTCAACATGTTAAGTAATTTGATTTGGGAATGATATTTGATGGTTGTGGACAATCTTATGTAGGAATGGTCAAATAATTCGATGTTAACATACATGAGTTCAATCAAGAGTCCTTAGGCTTCAAGTTGATAATTGGGAAAACTATTATCGAGGTTAATTGTGAACTCATTGCAAGCATCACACAACTATCGTGTACGAAGGTATTCAATTACCAAGATCTGAGCATGCGAGACCATCGAAAAAGGATGTATCCATGAACCTTTTAAGTCATGTCGTTCAATCAGATTATAAATTTTCAATGGAAGACCTACCGATAGAGTTGAAGACATTTGGAAAACTTGGCGTCTCCAATATAAGTCCATCCATGGTTGTGAACTCTAAGTGGAGTCAAGATTTTGTTGAATTGGTATATTATCTAAGGACCAAGAAAGATGTTAACATGTGTAAGATGATTATTTATTACATTGGAGAGATGACTTGTCGTGTGAAAAATCTGGGCTTTCCATGTCTTATTGGAAGGATTTGTGCTCACTTCAAAATCAAACTATTTGTCACTTTGATTGGTTCCCCAAAACTACTCATTAATAGTTCCATCAGAAAGATGTTAAATAATGTTAACAAACGCAAAAGGTGTGAATCTCCACCTGCGAACGACACTCATAGAAACAATGAAGTCGTGAATATTCTCTACACTGTCATCAAGAAACATAAGAATTTTGAGGATAATGTCCATTGTCTATGGAAACAACTTGATCTAATTGCTTCAAAACATCCAGACCCCAAATATCAAATGAATGTCACCATGGCTACTTGGAGCAATTCTAATGAGTTTGAAAACAACATCATAAGCAGCGAATGAAGTTGATGCCATACAACTGTGTTTGTTTTCATTTCTAAGTAGATTATAATAGTTGGTTCCTTGTGAGAAGTTATTCTTACTTTTGCCTAAGGAATAAAAATTATATCTAAAATTGTTTTTCTTTTGCATGTTTTTTAGAGTTTTTCAGCATCTGTTACTTTATTAGTTTTCATTAATAAAAAAAATTCTTTTAGATTAATGATGCCTGAAATACATGATTTATCACGCTCAATGTTATGTATTTGCATACATGACTTTATTCTTTGATATCCTTGTGATGATTGGAATACAAAGTTATGTCAAACACAAAAGTTATGTTTATTCTCACGGAAAATAAACTTTTGATAATTCAAATTCTTGATTCTCACTAGTTAAGAAATTGCATACTCTTTTATGAAATGGCTAGGAAAAGGAAAAACCAACAAAGAAATTGGATACAAGTTTACTTGTAAAATTGTTTGTGCAATTAAGATTTGTATATGTCTTTACTTGTATAAACACAATTGTTATATTTAAGAAAAACTGAAAAACTTTTTTTCCCCCAAGGAATATATAAACAAGAGGGCAAAGTTCCCATTGAGTTCTTAGAAACATTTTCTAGAAAAATATAATTTTTCTCTCGTAAACATCAACTAATCCATTACCTCCTCCTTTATTGGGCCGGCCTGTGCTCAATGCTCACTACTCAAAGTCCAAGTTACGTGACTCCACATTTATTTATATCGGTCTAAATCTTATAAATACCCTTGAGGGAGGGTTTGTACAATTTTCACACTAATGCTAGATTAACCGAGGGTTCTAGCTAAGGAACCTCGAGTAAAAGAGACATGGGCACACCTTACCCCCTCCTTATCGCTATGCAATAGGACTTCCGAAACCATCTTACATACCATCTTGGACGCCATTATTGCACAGTGGATCTTATGAAACCCCAGAACTTGTTTTTCCTCTTAAGTTTGTGGTGTGAGGAAATGAGACAGGCAGGTATTAGTATTTATAGAAAAGCAACAGAGGGGGGAGGAGATATTAGTTGGTTATGGTGTTGCAGTTGTTATTGCCTTACTGGTGTCTGGTGGTCCTTTAGCTTTGGGACTTTGTTATAACTATGAGATGTGATGGATCTGAAGCCAATCTGGATAAGATGAGATTTATTAAATCTCAGATCCGACAACAACCATTAAGGATTATCAAAGGATGGAAGTTGCCTCCGCCGCCCAAGAAGGATGGTAGAGATAAACGACCAAGGCCACTGCCAGGTGACTGCTACACCTGTAGAATATGCTTCAAGAAAAGGTGTCCAAAGGGGTTATGTGTGTCGTTGTTGTAAGAAGCATGTAGTTGATTTGGGACAGCTCCAAGTCCTAGCTGTTCCTTACATGTCTCACCCTCCTAAGACACTTTTCCTAGCTCCAGGTCCTTTGATGGTTTGACAAGGGAAGCTCCATAGTATAAGTCATGGGTTACCAGTAAGAAGTGTCCTGCATGTGGACGAGTTTTAGGAATCTGCTATGTCAGTTTGGTAGAGCTAATACATGAATTTGAAAATACTGAGCTACCGTGTTCTTGCGCGAGAAAATTACTTAGCACTAAATTGATGGTACTCGAATGAAGAGTAATATAATTCTGACTTGTTTTTCTTATTTACCGTCTTTTTTCTTTCTTATGTAATGTTCAGATACTTTTTGTATGTTTTTCGTCACTCACCAGCTTAGTATCCATTTAAGAGTAGGGATTTAAAAATGTACTTACTTGGAGGTTTCATTGCTATCCATTGACTTTCTAAGAACATGATAGTTTCTGAAGTTCATTTTCTTGCTGTCATCAAACTACAAATTACAACGAGCAAAGGAAATTGGATTTGCACATGGTAAGGTTTGCCCGTATAATTTTTTTTTAAAAGACTTGAGTGAATCAACGGAGACTACAAGGCAGTACATTGATCCAAATTTTATACTTGTAAGCCTTACGCATTATGCATAATTGCACAGTGCAAGTCCAACACTGCTTTTATACTCACTTTATAATTGGATATGGTTTATCCATGACTAGGAATGAGTTTGGAGTTAAAACTCAATTCTACTCCACCTGAATGGTTTATAATCTTTAGAGAAATTTATATTCATTACAATGTTTCAAAAACTATTGGTCACCCTGCCAATTTCACTAACCTCAAATATCTCATCCCGAGATTTTGAGAACACAAAACTTAAAAAATATTTGCAACGTACAAACACTAGACTTGTCAGAATTACTATTTTGGAGGTTTTAGTCCTCACAATGATTTTCTTTCACTACCATTTTACAAAAGCTTAAATAAAAATTAAAACATTTAGATACCCCAATATAAGCTGCAAGACATATTTGAAATATTCAGTTTCTTATTATCATCAGATTACAAACAACAGCTCAATGGAGACTAGATTGAGCTATGATGCTCCAAATTCATCATTTACAACTGGTCAAACACAGTTGATTCAATTAGAGACCCATGATTTAACTAGCAGTATAGATAAATATGCCAAGACTGCTATAGAGGAGATCCCATTTCTAAACTAAATCGGTACCCCCAAGCAAAAATGGGTTCACAATTGCAACAACCATGATGTATGCTATTTTGATGTGTCATGCATGACTACCACTACTCTGTAAACTCTGTACATGCAAGCCTTCAGCAAAGTGCAACTTAAGGCCTACAAAGGCTCAAAACCATAACTAAACAAGCCAAATTACATGTACATAACATGGACAGTTAAATTAAATTAAATTAAATTAAGCCTCGAAATTTGCATAATATGTCACCAAGGCGTCAAGCAATTCAATCCCGAAAGATGGTGTTCTTTGTATTCGATATCATCATATGCTCAAGTTATCAAAACATGTATGCAAAGAAATGTGTGTCTCATGACCAGTCCCAAGAGGTAATGGCCACAATGCATCTCCTCAAGGCAATGAAATATGAGACCAATCAAAGATGAGTGGAATATCATTGTGCATGGTGAATAATACAAACATCAAATTACAGTACTAATCCTAAACTAAACAACATCAAAATTTCTAGTACCCACAACGCACAATGGGATTTCCACTCACCTAACATGGAGTTCTTTCCTAGAGATATCATCATTTATCCTATACTGAATTGTGAAAGAGCGCCAAAAATATCCAATTACCTAAAAAATTAATTTATTGAAAAATCAGATAAACCAGGAAAATACACCAATATGAAAGGAATATCATAACGCACAGTGAAGATCAATAGTATTATACAATCCTAATCTATGATATGTTTGCTCATATTCACAACTCATTATGATATTTGCTCTCACCTAGTTTGGTGTCCTAGACATATCACTATATGTAAAAAAACTAAAAATGTCATTTAAAAATCATATAATAAAAAAAATAAAAAATAAAAACCTACAGATGAGAGAAAAGTCATCATACATAAATCCTTCACCATCTTCAGAACTTCCTTCTTCTCAGAACTCATACCCCAGCTCAAGCCACCACCATTCAGCTAACTGATACTATAACTTTTCCATGTACTTCTTTTCTGAATAAAGAAACAGGTCTAACTGTTTTGGGTAATGTCATACTAGATGAACAGAGAAACACTATTGGAAGGAAAGAAAGCAGATGCAAGACTCAAGGAAAAGAAGTTGGAGACTACCTAGCTGCCGAACAAGCTCTGGAGTGGGGATGCCAAATTTTTTGCAAAAATCTCCACTTGGTCCAGACTCTACAAGGGAAACCAATAAGTACTAGTTGGAAAACCAACTCCAAGGTTGATGATTTGCTCTTTACTTAATCAATTTGAAAGTGTAACTTGTAAGGCTTCTAAGCCAAATTTTCTTAAGGACCTTTTTAAGTGGCTGTTATGGTGAGTAATTCCCCTGAAACCCTTTTCTGGGAGTCAGATGTACTTATTGGGCTTTCTAGCTCTTTCTTTCTATCGATTAAAAAAAAAAACTTAAAAGAGGGGGGGTTACTACTTCAGTTAAGTTTTGGTAACCAAACCAGACACATGTTGTGAATTGATGTATATTAAAGATATCTTGGTTTGAAGTAAATTATT
>JAJJMA010061449.1:0-26693 GCA_023529015.1 Papaver nudicaule
GTCACTTGGTAACTGGCATCGACAACAAATAATGCGTTTGAGTACTCAGATGAGAATATGAGGCTCCCACATCTAAAGCAGAACCTGCCATCAAAGACAGCAGACTTAGATTGTTGCCAAAACTGAAGGACAAGATCATGTACATGCTTTTTTATAGTTGATCAAAAATATTAGGCCACTTTTTCTCCGATGTACATGCTATGAAACCATTAAAGATCCGTTGGAGAATCAGCGGAGTCTGAGATTAAACCCAAAATTAGTTATCATGTTGGAAGCTCTTCGGGCCATTGTTATGCTACAATTGAAAGTTTGTTGAAATGGGTAGACCTGTAGTATTTATTTGTAATCATATAATTTCGTTTAATCTAAGTATTTTCAAGCATTTTTCTTTTAATTTTTATTTAATCCCATCTATGATTAATATATGGAACAATGTTTACATGCAGAAAAAATATATTGTTTTAGTTTGAGATTTGCATCCTCCCCTCTTTTCATTTCACTTCGTCGAGCATTTTGTTCCCAATGATTTTAAGTTTCATATACCAGCGTAATCCCAGCCGTCTAAAGATATTAATCCAAGTATTTTTATGATTTTAGCTACTCGGCGGTTGTATATCTTTAAGATGCTCCAAGACTTGAGAACGGATACACGAGCTCTCCGCCTTCAACATAATTTCGTCAGAGATTGTTTTGTGGAGCTTATCGTGCTTGATGAAACCCCAATGAACCCCGGTGATGTACCTAAGGACGCAATGAACCAAGACTTGTATAATTGGGAATTGTCCATGACTCACTATGATTTATAGTGGTTAAAGGCGCAATGAATCTAAGCGAAGGATTCGTAGATGTGCAAATTCCCGTTGGGGAGCAGCAGTTAGAAGATTGCTATTGAATGGAATTGTGGAAGTATAAATAGCAAATCCGTTACCATACCATTTGTAAACCCTTAGGGTACCATGTGGGAGCAGTAGGATAATTTAATTTGATGCATATTTTTCAGATCAAACCGGAAAATCATTGACTTCAAATCAATGTTGGTATTTTTCTGTTATTCATTTCTTTCTCTCTTATTGGACCTTTAAAAATTCAACCTTTCCTTTTAAAAAAATGAGTTGGTGGAATCCGGAAGGATCATTGACTAATTAGGGGGATATGATATGATCAGAAAGCAGCCAATAAGATGGTATCATTTAAGTAAAAAGGATTAGTAAAAAGTCATTGACTAATCAATCGGACTCAAAGCATCGTGGCAGCATGATATCAATCGGCCAATCATCCCAAGATCCCTCAGGAGTTGGTGAGTATCAGTTTCTCCCCAGCCACATCTGGTGTCAGCTGGACCACAGATGCTTGCTTAGACACCTTGTTTATGCTACATTTTTTCCTGTTCCTAAAGATGCGTCTGGATCTTTATAGCAAGTGCCAATTTAAAAAATTTGAGATCATGCAGAATTAGTCGCATTTCTGAAGTTTGTATCGCAATCAAATTCATCCATCACCTATAATAACACAAACACGAAAAACATTAATTTTCAATAAAACTTGAGCATGGAAATTCTTCCTTGTAACCTTTTTCTACTTGTTCCTCTACTTCTCCTACCTCTATACTTTCTCATTACATTCAAAACCAGAAAGAATGGTCATCAAAACAATTTTCCTCCACGTCCTTGTAGGATTTAAGGTCGGTCACAAGTTAGGAGTTTTATGGAAACTCAACTTGGTGAGTCGGTGGAATTCTAGATTATTCTAGGACATTCCATAATTGTTTACTTATGCCTAAACTAGGAAATTCTATGTATGTCTAGATTGTTCTTTGTACACAAGTATTAGGAAACCCTTTACTTGTAGGGTAAGTATGTAACCTATATAAATACGATGGCTTGACGTGGGAGCCGAATCCAAATTCGGCTGGGAACCATTATGAGCCGAATGCACATTCTGCTATGAAGTTTTGGAGCCGAATGTCACCCTCTTATGTATACACAAGTTGGCAGAATAATTCGGCCCAAAAAAAAATAAAATAATAAACGCCGAATACACATTCGGCCCTAAAAAAAGTAAGGATTTAGATGCCGAATAAAAAAGAGTAAGGATTTAGAGCCGAATACACATTCGGCCCTAAAAAAAATAAGCATTTAGGGGCCGAATTGTTATTCGTGCTCATGAGCAATGGAGCATTCGGCCCCTATTCTGGGTTTTTTTGGGAGCCGAATGAAGCTCTGAAAATGCTTTTTTTCATCTAAATCACTCGATTCAACACTCCAATCAACACCATATACAACATAACAATCAACAACTAGGATGAAATGAGTTTACAAAATTACCTTCGAATCCCAATTTTTTTTTTCGTCTTTTTCTTTTCTCTCAACCCAAAAATCATACCCAACAATATGATTTTTCTCTTTCTAAAATTAATCTAAACACTAATCATATAATTTTCTCTAATCATCATTATTAACTCTAATTTAATAATTAGGACTAATGAAATAAGGGTATTTTAGTATTTAAAAAAGTTGAAAAACTAATTGGAGCACCAACATTACGAGTTGGAGGTACTAAAGGAGGGGAGGTAGAATTTACGGCGGGCTCAAAGCACGTCTCCTTTGAAATGCTACAAGGCAACTTCTGGCCTTCTCACTGGGCTCCAATCAAATATCCATTGGACATGGTCCAAGCTTATTTCGGTAAACCGAACAAATTTCCTTATAAATAAGAAAAACCCTGACAAAATTTCTCAAACCTGCTGTGTTCTAAACACTGCACATACGGTTATTACCGAATTGTGACCGAGTTATCTTAGGCATCACCCTTGGAAAACCTATCCTTTCCAGACCAGAAACATTCCTTATATAAATTGACCTCAAAAGCCTTATTGTTATTGTATAATAAGAGTCCCTTCCGCAAAACTCTTTCTTATCCAAAATTCTCATATCAAAGATTTCTCTCAGTATTCCTGATGGGCGAAAAGTCGGTAGTAGCAGCAGCAGAACCAATGGCAGTTGTACCATGGCTTGTGAAACAATATTCCCAGTTTGATGAGGAAAATAACCATATGACAGAAACAAATTATGCACTCTATAATATTTACAATCCGAATAACCAAAGCTCTGGAGAATTCATAGCTGAATTGAGAAGTACTACTTTTTATCAAAAACCTTCTCATCAAGGTTGGTTAATCGTTGTTTGCGATGTGAAAGATTATGATTACGCTCCATCAAGTCGTAATTACGGTGATTGTCTGCTTTGGAACCCCATCACCAAAGAGACAATTCAGTTACCTACGTTAAAAGAGTTTTATGAGGAGGAATATGGATTTATCGACTGTGTGTTGTCCTCACCTCCCCATATAGATAGTAATAATGATTCAATGGTTTTGTTTGTTTGTTCTAACTGGGATGAAGACGAAAACCTCGAATACACTTTTCTATTTTGCCGCCCTGGAGAAACACAATGGAGAATACATAGGATGTCTCGAGATATTATAGACTTGATATCCCAGCGAGGAGGACCTAAGTCTATCCTTTGTTTTAAAGGTAAGTTATATCTAATGTGTACGGATGATCTTCATGTAGATGAGCCCCAAGATCATCACCTAGAGATCGAACACTTCACAAAAGATACCGATCTGACCATCTCGATCAAGTCATTCCACATAAGAAAAGTGTTGATTGCGTTAGGACAAAACTCTTCCGAGTCGCATTATGTGGCATCTCAAGATGAACTTTTCAGGGTTGACATAACTTTCAGAAGGGTTAGTAGTGAAGCCAGATCGATAGAAGTGATGAGGTTGAATTTCTCCTTAATGGAATGGGAGAAGGTGAATAGTTTCGAAGATCATGTTCTGTTCATTGGCGAACAGACCACAGCTTGTAGCTCAGCAGCTGAGTTGGGCTTAACATGTGGTTGTTTGTATTACTTTCTCTGGGGTGTAAGGACTTTGCACAAATTCAAAATTGAAAGTACTAGTAATACTATTACTTTTCCATCTCTTTGGCCAAGGGATCGTTTTTTTTTCATGGAATGGGTTATGATGCCTGCTAATGTGGATGGAAAACAAGAAAATACCGTAGGCAGAAAACATGAAGAAAATGGATTTATAATGACGCAACTAGAAACAAGCTCTACTATGGTTGTTAAGGATGAGTATCATGGTGGAAAGTCCAGTGCAGGAGATGGGGAAGTCCAGATCAACTGGAGCATCCTCAATGAAGACATTCTGAAGTTGATAGCCACAAATTATCTCCATGGATCAGATTATAGACATTTCCGTTCAGTGTGCAAAGAAAATAGAGCCATAATACCTAAAGTAAAAGCAACATCATACTTATCTCCTTGGCTGGTGTACTCTGGAGACCTCAACGACACTATCTTCAACATTGTACACCCGATGTATAATGATGAAAAGGACGTCATGAAACTCTCCGAGCTAGCAGGCTCTACAATCCGGTTCCAGAAGGGTGGTTGGCTACTAATGACAAGAAAGCGTAGCATGTTTTTCTACAATCCCTTCACACGAGAGATTGTGAAACTTCCAGATATGGAAAGGAGTTATTGTTATTCGGTGATTTCTTTTTCTTCTTTGCCGACTTCTTCGGATTGCATAGTTTTTTGTGTGAATGATATTGATAGGATGGGTGAATTTTATATTGATTTCATTAAAAGGGGAGGAACACGCTGGAGTTCTCATATTTTTCACCGTGCTAATTTTGGAAAGTTCGACCAATTCCTTGATACCGCATTTTTTCACGACGGGTCTTTCTTTTGCGTCGATTGTCATGGAAATGTGGGAGTTTTTTCTGCAAAGGATAACAGTTGGAAAGTTCTTGAGAAACATCATAAACAACATTGTCTTCCTTTTTCTCATGGTATCTTAGTAGAGTGTGATGGAGATCTTTTAATAGTAGTGCAATATTCCGAATGTGATCCTCCGATTATGATTTATAGATTAGATTTCTCTGAGATGAAATGGGTAAAAGTTGAGAGTTTGGGAGACCATGTGTTATTCATTAGCCACACCTCATGTGTATCGGCAGTTGCCCCGAGTAGTCATATGAAGAACACAATCTATTTACCTAGATTATATCTGAATGACGGAGGGGTCGTATTTTATTCACTTGAAACACGTAAGTATCACTCTACCGGAAGCAAGCAGTCTGCAAAATTTTTATCTGGCACAGAAGGATGGTTTGAGAACTGCACTTGGATTGAGCCTAATAGGTTGAAGTCCACTACTCAGGAGCTCGATTGGCTCAATATACCAATCTAAACTAATAATTGGTAGTTTCTCTACTTAATTAAACCAAAGCTTGATGATTTGTTTCTGCAATGGAACATGAGTCTGGATTTTGTGTTTTTTCACTGTCAAACTATATCTATCGTGGTAGATCAATTTATTTAGTACTTAATTCGTGTTGATAAACTATGTAATTGTAATTCCAATTAATTCTTCCTGATTTTGCTTCCTAAACTCAGCCTCTTGCTGCATCGATAGCAGCATTAATAAGGCTTTGGATGAATTCTAGGATCCTTTGCAAGTCTAAGTTGAAGTAGAAGTGAAGTAGCATTATTAGGTCTAAATATATGCCTCAATGACCCAGCACAAAAAAATTGAGCATTAGATCTTACTAGTAAGACCAGGAAAAGGTTTTAAACCGAGTTTGCAGACATGATTGCTGGTTGAACTTCCGAACAAAAATGGCCAGTGAAATTTGGAGAAATTTTTCTTTTTATATATCCCCTTGTGATTTGGTAACGTCCTCCAGATTTAGATTTTTTTTTTTAAATTGTCAACACTTCATTTCTTACTGGGGAAGTGGCATCCTCAGACATTAAATTTTAGCATACAAAATCGAAGGCTCCACCATCTAAAACAGAATTCCAAGAGCATGGACTGCTCCGATCCTCTGAAACTTAATGTCTCCAAATACATAAGCTAAAACCATTGTTTCAGTACTTCCCATGTCAATACTGCTGCAACTTAAAAGCACGTAGCTTAGTGTGCAATATATCTTGCGACGCTTCGTAGTGCTTTATACAATTCGAACTGATGCATAAGCCTCAGACTATGCAGTGTTATATAATAAGGTTTACCCTACGAGCTGATGTCCATAAAATTCTTCTATGTACTTGATTTGGCACATGCTTTGAGCCGTCCCAAAATTCTGCTCCCCCTCCCGCCGTCCCTCCCCTTAGTAATTTTTGGGACCCCTTTAGTTTTCCAACTTTTTTAAATACTAAACTACCCCTCACATGATTAGTCTTAATCATTAGATTAGAGTTAATAATAAGATTAGAGTTAAGTATATAATTAAGGTTTTAGATAATTTAGGTGAGAGAAAATCAGATTTTTGGGAGGATTTTTGTGTTGAGAGGGAAGAAAAAGAGGGAAAAAAAAAGAAAAAAATTGGGTTTTGTTTGTGTGTTTTGTGAAATGTTTGGGGGGATAACATTGATGAACCTCCACGTAACAAACATACAATGATCATTGCGAGAAATCCGGTTATGGGAGAACCTTCATCGTCACGAAACGTTTTACCGGAAACTCAAGAAAACAACGATTTCGATGATTTTTTTGTCCCAAATCCTGAAGATGAGCACTTATATGATGAACCCATTGCTTCAAATACACAGGTATACTTCAAAATCATGTTTTATGGCCGAAATCGAGCTAAAGGTGAGACTTTTATGTCTCACCAGCGCCATATTCGGCCCCTATTATGGCAGCCGAATGTTCAAGACGAAGAACAATTCGGCTCTCATAATAGGGGCCGAATGTTGATTTTTTTCGAAATATATAGCCACATTCGGCCTCTAGACGAATCCGAATTCGGCTGGTAACTTAAGTACTAATAGAGGCCGAATGTAGGCAGCTGAACCTGAACTTGAATTCTTATTTTACAGTGTAACATTCGGCTGGCACGATGCCTCATTTTAGGGGCCGAATGTTAATTCGGCTTGTAAAGTTTCACAGCTGAATGCGTATTCGGCTTCTAACATGAGTTATCGTGCCAGCCGAATGTTAATTCGGCTGGCACGATGAGCCAGAATAAAAGCCGAATGTGGATTCAGCTACTAACATTTGAAGGCCGAATGTTGCATGCTTACATGTGTTTCTCTCTTGTAGGTTGTTCCGGGTGGTATTGAAACAACCGCCGAAGATGTGGATCCCTTACAAACCATTCACGAAGATACTAGAGATCATTATCTACCTTTTCTCGGCTCGGTAGGTTTTTTTTACCTCGCTCTTCTCTTTTAGTCAACCCCATTGTATTTCAAATTCTTAGTTGTTTCGATTTGATTATGTAGACTTGGAAACATAAAGACGAATGCCGAGATTGGATGGAAGCACATGCAAAGAAAATAATGTGTGTGGTCGTAATAGATAGGGAAAGCAAGGAAAGGAGGTTAGTGATGGTTTGTGAGAGGAGTAGGGTAAGCACCAAGGTGAGAAGACACACGAAGAAACAAGTTCGAAAGCCCGGGAAGACGGATAAAAGGTACAAGACAATGACAAGGAAAACGAATTGCCCTTTCAAGGTAGTTTTTAACTACAACTGTACCGAAGAATTGTGGCATATGAATCCAAACATGGATTGCCGTCATAATCACGAACGTCCACATGACCTTCACGGACACTACAAAGCCGGAGCATTCAAACCAAATGAGTACAAGGAAATCGAGACGTTGTCGGAATTACGTGTCCCTCCCATAAAAATACTAGGGAAATTGAAAAAGGATAACCCGGAGAACAAGAGTAGCTTGAAACAAGTATACAATGCAAGAGCTACAATTAAAAGGAGGGGTTGTCAAGGTAGGGGTGTGATTCAACAATTGATGTGGTTATTTGAGCAACACAACTACACGGTGAAGAAGGATTTGGATGACGATGAAAGAGTGAGGAACTTATTCATTGCCCACCCGGCAATGGTCCAATTGGCCTTATGCTTTCCAGAAGTTCTTTTGTTGGACTGCACTTACAAAACCAATAGGTATCAAATGCCCTTGTTGAACATAGTTGGTCATACGTCGACAAAGGCACCATTCACGGTGGCATTTGTTTTTATGAATGACGAGACGACCGAGAGTTATGAATGGGCATTGGACGCATGTAAGATGCTCTACGATCCGGAAGTGCTTCCCAAGGTATTTGTGACCGACCATGAAGATGCATTGATGGCGGCTATAAGAAAGGTATTTCCCGACGCCGTGAACTTCCTTTGCACCTATCACATTTGGAATTGTGTCAAGAAAAAGTGCCAACCGATAATACAGCCTATCAAGATGGGTGAAATTCAGATGATTAAAAAGACACCGGAAGATCAACGAGAGCCTTTGGAAAAGGAGTTCCTTGTTAAGTTTGAAGCGAATGAAGAAATGTTTAGATTATTCTCGGAAGAGTGGGATAATTTGGTTTTTTCACCGAGCCGTGGAATTTATAACTCAAGGTATGAATTGTTTGTTGATCGTTGGAGCGTACAGTTCGAGGAAGTCATTAAGTATTTGAAGAAAGAATTGTTGGATCATCATGCAATACGGTTTGTTTACGCTTTCACGAATGAACACAAACACTTCGGGAACCGAGCCACAAGCATGGTGGAGGGGTCTCATTCCCGATTGAAGAAGAACTTATTTGGGTGTATCGACTCGTTCGTCTCCGTCTTCGATTCAATCAATGAGTATTTCACAAGTGATGTTAGGAGGATCCTTGAAGCATTTGAATGGAATAGGATGATGCAACACCAAACTTATGGGGACCACAAGATGCTCCGCGGCCTTACTCATAATAACGTCTCACATCTATGCCTCGAGATATTGATGAAATAGAGAAAGAAAAAGGATAAACACAACATCCAACCGGGCGATGAATGTAATTGCATGTTGATGGAATCGATGGGACTTCCATGTCGACATATCATGGCCAACTACGAAGACCCCGATCTCATACCTTTTGAGGATATTGATCCACATTGGAAGCAATTAAGCTTTGTTCCTCGTCCAACCGATGATCCCGACGAACCCTTTGAGGAGACGGATGTTGGAAAAAGGCTAATTGAGAAGTACAAGCGAAGTAACCGGGCGCAAAGGCAAATTCTATTGCACGAGTTGATACCGATCGTGGAGCCATACACCGAGGAGGGATTGGAAGAACCGGAGGTTAGGACGGCAAAGGGTAGGTCGAAGCAAAGTATGACGAGGAAGGCAACTAGAGCTCACAATTTGCAAGCGTCTAAACATTACACAAAAAGAAATCCTTCCGGTATTGAGTACCACAATGCAAAGTATGAGGAGGAGAGGAAGGAAATGGAGAAGTTGGGGATGCCGGTACAAGATAGAGATAGTGTGTTGAGCTCAAGGAAGATGAGCCGGGCAAACAAAGCTCCATCAAGCGTGGGAAATGGCAACAATAAGGGGAGTACACCTAGCACACAACCTAGTTACAACAAGAAGTGGACTCTAAAAGACATCATCCCCAATAATGTATTTGTTCCCACTCCGCCGTCTCCCAAGCAACCTACCTTGGAAATAGAGAAAGGCAAGGGTAAGAAGATGGCGACACCACAAGAGAAGGAAATAACTCGCAAGACAAAACATGCATTTGGAAAATTTTCGGCACCAAAGGATAAGTCGGGTAATCTTTGTAGGAAATTCAACATGATATATGACAACTACATGGAGGACCTTCCCGAGATCATCCGACCTTATATTATAAGCATGGAAGATGTTGAAGGAGATGGCAATTGTGGGTATCATGTAACGGGCGAGCAACTAGGTCCTTTCGCGGCTTCTCCGACACCCGGTTGGCATCAATGCAACTACATTCGAGAGAGGTTAGACCTTACACTATGCAACAACCGGGATTTCTACAAGGAAATGATGAAGGATGGCATTAATGGAGTAGCGGGTACAAATTCGGAATTTATACAATTTCGAAGGAAAATACGTGGAGGCCCTAGAATTGAAGATGAACATTGGATGAATTTTCCAATATGCGGGTTCCTTATAGCGGAGGCATTCAATTGCGTGGTACATTTCTACTCCTTTGCTTTGAGTCAAACTTATGTACCGCTTAAGTCTCCTTGCGATGCCAATGTGAATGATAGGAGACTTTTCATCGGGCATGTTGGAAGATGTCATTTTATTGGTCTGAAGCTACAACCTAGTTGCCCACTACCTCCATTTCATCCCCATAGCTTTTGGGAAAACGTAGAGAGAAACTACTCATGTGATTGGTATAACAAATACAAGACGGGAATTGATGCATGGACCGCTTACCACATGGAGCAAGGCATCCATCAAAGTAACGTATCGGATGGTGATAGTGAAGACTTGGATGATGATGATTTGATTGAAATGCACTCTTACATTGAAGAAGTAGAAACGACGGTCGGATTTGAAGAAGTTCAAGGAATCGAGGAGATGGTCACCGACTTGGGTTAACCTACTACGTTTTCCCGAATGTTCTTGTTGTTTTTTGTTTGGTTTGGATGCAATTCCTTTTTGCGGATTTTAGTATGTAACCGGTTTATTAAAAAGAACTTTTTCCCATTTCATTGCTTAAACTCACTTAATCATTCGTTGAACCATTACATAGGTAACCACATATTAATTCCCCTTTAGCAACTAACTCAAGACATATAACGGGTTTCGAGAAATGTCTTGATGAGATGGTAGTGTTGTTCGTACTTAAACGTTTCTCCTTTCCATAGTTTCCATTCCTTTTTCGTCCTTGCCACAAGTTCTTCATCGGTGTCATCCTTAAGTCGAGCCAATCTCATCAAGTGCATAAATTCGTTGACGTTTTTATGTATGATCCTCCATCGCGCGTCCAACCCTTGAACATCTCGCACAAATTCGGTAAAATTCTACGTCGAAGACGTTTTTGACATATAACCACAAGAGTGTCCAATTGACTCCAATAAGACTTTGTTTTAAATCTTCCGGAGTTGGATAGCACAACATCATCCATCTATAAAGACAAAAATCTTCACGCCACGTAAATGGAGCCAAACTCGATTTCTTTCTTGTTGATCGAGGAGGAGATAATGGTTTTTGAGATGGAGAGCACTTATAGGAGTATTCATGAACTAGCTTATCCGTGAAGCTCCGATAACGTCTACGAGGAGGAGGAGGAGGAGGAGGAGGAGGAGGAGAACCACCTTGATCATTCGAACTAGTAGTACCAGTAGAAGATGAAGGAGGTTGAGCCATGAAGATGAGAAAGATTGGTATAACAACCTTTAGAAGTTGTCAAAATCTTATATAAAGGAGCCCCAACGGATCTTTTTTTTTAACTCCAACGGATCTATTTTTGAACTCCAATGGATCTATTTCTAACATTCGGCCCTCACGATAAATTTTAATAGAGGCCGAATGTTGAGGTGTACAAAATAGTGCAACTCATTGTAACATTCGGCCTGCAACATCTCGCACTAATAGAAGCCGAATTCACATTCGGCTTATAATTCTCTACATCATTAGAGGCCGAATGTACATTCGGCCCTCACGATAAATTTTAATAGAAGCCGAATGTTGGGGTGTAAAAAATAGTGCAACTCATTAACATTCGGCCTGCAACATCTCGCACAAATGGAAGCCGAAGTCACATTCGGCTTCTAATTCTCTACATCATTAGAGGCCGAATGTACATTCGGCCCTCATGATAAATTTTAATAGAAGCCGAATGTTGGGGTGTAAAAAAAAGTGCAACTCATTGTAACATTCGGCCTGCAACATCTCGCACTAATAGAAGCCGAATTCACATTCGGCTTCTCATTCTCTACATCATTAGAAGCCGAATGTACATTCGGCCCTCACGATAAATTTTAATAGAGGCCGAATGTTGGGTGTAAAAAATAGTGCAACTCATTGTAACATTCGGACTTCAACATCTCGCACAAATAGAAGCCGAATCCACATTCGGCTTCTAATTCTCTACAACATTAGGGGCCGAATGTATTGAGTAATATATGGTTGGTATGTGCAGGTAAGGAGGGTAACATTCGGCTTTCAAAAGAAACAGAAATAGAGGCCGAATAAACATTCGGCCCTCATGATAGTTTAAAAATAGAAGCCGAATATATTGACCGCTACAACGACAACCACAATGCAAAGATGAAAATACAACAATAATAATAAGTAAACCAACAACTAATAATCAGTATTTCATAGTTTTCGTTGCTTCCACAGCTTCCAAACATTTCACCAAACTAATTCATTGACCGCCCTCAATCTTTCATAACATTCAACAAACTTGAATTCTCGGTGATGGATAAGGTAATATCGCTGCCGAGCTAAATTGAAAACTTCTTCGCGTGATACACCTCTATTGGTTTGGGCCATTGCTCTCCTAATTCGGACGAACTCAGCTATTTCTCCGCTAATGTGGTTCCACCGAGTTCTAATTTCATTTTCATCTCTATCTTTCGGATTATTCGTAGCTTTCACGAACACATCAAAAACACGGTTCCAAAACGGCGCTTGTCCAGGTACCACACCACCCATCAAGCCATTCAATGATTCACGCATGAAAGAATAAGTAATCCCAAGATCTTCTATGTGGGTGTAATTCCTCGCCATTTTGGAATAGCAAAAAACTTGAAAAATAAATTGGTATAACAACCTTTAGAAGTTTTCAAAACCTTATATAGAGGAGCCCCAACGGATCTATTTTTGAACTCCAACGGATCTATTTTTGAACTCAACAACTCTTTTTTGAAATTATTAATGTACATTCAGCTTCTATTTCTAACATAAATAGAGGCTGAATCCACATTCGGCTTCTAATTCTCTACATCATTAGGGGCCGAATCCACACTCGGCCCTCACGATAAATTTTAATAGAGGCCGAATATTGTGGTGTACAAAATAGTGCAACTCATTGTAACATTCGGCCTGCAACATCTCGCACAAATAGAAGCCGAATTCACATTCGGCTTCTAATTCTCTACATCATTAGGGGCCGAATGTACATTCGGCCCTCACGATAAATTTTTATAGAGGCCGAATGTTGGGGTGTAAAAAATAGTGCAACTCAGTGTAATATTCGGCCTCTAAAAAGAAACTACCGTGAGGGCCGAATATACATTCGGCCTTTAAAATCTGGGTATTTTAGGGGCCGAATGTACATTCGGCCTTCACGATAGTTCCCTTTTAGAGGCCGAATGTGACCTGCATATTGATTTCCAAACATAACAAATAACATAACCACATAACAAAGCATTGCATACATAGATTAAGAGTTTAAAGTTTGAAAAGAAAACAAAGGATTCTAAAACAAACATGAACAACAAAGTTTTTCAAGTTTACTAAATTCAAAGATTAGAGTTGAAAGAATTCAAGCATTAAGAGTTTGTCCACGCCCTCTTTTCGTGCGACCACCTTGATCATCAGCACCACCGGCTCCACTCGAACCTTCACCCTCCTTGCGCGGCCTCTTACTTGCCATTGTGTCACTAGCATAGCTGTTAATCAATTGTTCTCATTCATCATGGCAGGCACTCCAATTGTCCACATTTACAGCTTTCTTGCTCCCCATCCTAGCCTTAATTTTCTTCAAAAGCCCTCTAGACTTTGAAAGATGTACACAATTCAAATCAAAACAAAATGCTATCAGTATTACTTGCACAACCTTATGATATCAAAACTTGACAACTTCAAAATACTTACAAATAACTCTTTCGCCTTCTCGAAAACTGAGTAAGCTTTCTTTTCAGATTTGGCCTTGCTAGATCCTTCCGTGGCCTATTCCGCCATCCTTTGCTCAGCTACTTTGGCTAGGGATTCCCGATGAACAATAAGAGGGTGAGAAATCTTATTGTACCACTCCATGTACCCATCAACCGTTTCAGCTGGATCGTCTGAAATGAGTCGAAGTTCCTCCACACGAATATTGTTGGAGTCAAGTGAGTTCCACATTGCGTGCGTTGGTTGGGGATCATAGTTGCCACACCATGCATGGTCGGTGCTCTTGGTGTCATCGCTGCCGCCACCCTTTGCCTTCAACTTGAACTTACTTGTCTCCGCAACCGGGATAGTTTGAACGTAGCCCAATTGCCTTAGAATACGGCGGGGATCATACATGCCATAACCAAAAGGAAAGAACAACGGACCATAGTATGTAGAAATCGGCAAGTCTCGTTGTGAAACTATCGCGCCGAGTTCAGGTTCACGGTTCTCGTAGGGCGCAAAGGTAAAATCTCCAGGCTTCATTTGATCTAACCTAGTCCTCAAATCAACCAATCGGTTGCCTTTGAACTTCAACTTGTTGACGTTCTCTGTGTATTTGTATTTCGCCGTGGTAGGCTTGGTAGATTCCCAATCTTTCTCATCGACTTTCTTCACCAACTCCAATTTATCAAAATGATCATAAATCCACCCCTTCATACAATTTTAAAACAAACAATCAACACAAAATATATAAACAAGAGCATATGTGGATAGCACAGTTACATGGGTCGAGATTTACCTGGAATAAGTTCCAATTTCCTCCAAGGTTTTTAGTTTCATACCTAGAGGCCTTTCCAATTTCGTTGATTAGGTGACCAAGCGAGGCGGTTCCCCACGCATACTCATCAAGAGTGGTGAGAGCCTCCAACAACTGCAGATAGTTTGTACTCACCAAGTTCCCCGTGCTGTCCGGAAAGATGAGGGCACCAAGATGGTACAAGACATAAGCCCCAGCGGTATGCCTCACTGCTTCCTCGTCTACAACTCTGCCCTCTGATGGGTTCAAGGTTCCTTCAAACTCTTTCTTCAAGTTCGCCAACTTAAAAAATCTAATCTTGTTTTTTTTATTGATACCCCCAAAGTCTTTTTCATCCACATCTTTCTTGGCTCTACAGCATTCGAGCTCAGCTTTAGCACTATCCCAACCGAGGACCTTGTATGCCCAAGGGTACATTTCTTCCCAATCCATATCTTTAAAACCCACTCCCACTGCTTTACCTCTAACCTTGAGGCCTTGGATGTGTTTTGGGGCGTCGGCTTCTATACCAAACCTCACCGAAAGGCATGTGCATTGTTCCTGTCTCCGGGTGAAACCTTTCGACGATAGCCGAACATGTCACCATATCATTTTCGGGCATGCGATTTTCTATTGCCTCCAACAGACTAGTTTTTTCCACAAGAGCCCTTACCCCTTGCACCTCGTTATCAAGACTCCATTTGGCAGCTTTCTGAGCTCTAAGTAAGCGGGTTGCATGAGCGGTATCCTACAACCCAACATAAATAAATAAGAAATCAATAATATAAATAAACGAATTGACCATTGTTTCTCAGTCGATACACATACCCTGGTCGAATATACTACCGAAGCATACGACTCCGTGTAACCAATCAACACTTCACCACCATCGCGTGGAAGACCATGGGGTTTTCCGTCTCTTCTAGGGTCTAGCAGCAAGTGACGTGCAGGAACATTGCTATGGATGTTACGAGGAGTCGAAACCACCTTCTCTTTGCCTTTCCTTGATGGTTGGGGGGCTTCTTCAACATCTCCTTCAACATCTTTTTCAACATCTTCTTCAACGTCTTCTTGTTCTCTCCCCATCCCCATAGATGATGGTTCACGGATAAGCACGGACCCCGGCTTTTTGACCCTATTTTTAGCACCCAAGGGTTTATCAGGATTGCGACCTAACGGTGTTTGCCCTTTTTTGTGCGGAGAAACTTCCATTTTCCCCTTCTTATTCCTAATTAGAACATTAACACAGCAACATCCCCCTCATATATGTCATAAATTCAACTTAAAACACCCAATTTCAACTCATACAACAACCACAAAAATTAAAACACCAAAACAAGAAGAATTCAACACATTAAACCGTACACACAACAATAATTCACAATTGAGCAACATGGTAAGAAAGTGAAATCATTAAAACAGTTAAACATTCGGCCTTCATTTGTAATTTTTTAGGGGTCGGATGTACATTCGGCCCCTATTCTAGGTTTTTTAGGGGCCGGATGTACATTCGGCCCCTATTTTGGGTTTTTTAGGGCCGACTGCGTATTCGGCCCCTAAAAAAAAATAGAAGCCGAATGCAAACATTCGGCCCCTAAAAAACCCAGAATAGGGGCCGAATTGCTCTTCGTTCTCAAGAACAATGGAGCATTCGGCCCCTATTCTGGGTATTTTAGGGGCCGAATGTTAATCTGTAACTGGTTTTTCTACCCTAAATCCTTCAATTCACCCATCAAAACAACATAAAACTTCAATCAAACACCATAAAAAGCAAATTTGATGAAATGGGTTAGCGAAAATACCCTCGAATCGCTGCCATATCTCCTTTTCCACGCTCGATTCGATTTTTCTCTTGAACTTGGGCAAGAATCACCTCGACCAGCCTTTTTTTTCGTCTTCACCATGTTAAATAGAAGTCACGCGATTAAGTTTTTGAAATCGACGAGGTACGATGATTTCGCGATGATTTTTCGCGATGAAAACGTATCGGTTTTTTTGAGAAGAAGAAGAAGAAAAGAAGAAGGAGAGGAGGCAGCCGAATAAGAGAGATTTTTTTTTTTTTGGTTTTGTTTTAGGGATAGGATTAAGAATATATAGGTTAATTAGTTAAAGGGTATACTAGTCATTTCAAGTGTTAATTGAGGGATAACTTAGTCATTTCATTGCAAGGGCTAAAAGGTAATTTTGACGGCGGGAGGGGGCGCAGAATTTTGGGACGGCTCAAAGCATGTGCCCTTGATTTCCATCCTCTCGATACGAGTATGTATAACCTTTGCAAATATAATAGTTGGGCCTGGACACTGGCCTAAAATCAAATATCCATTGGACATTGTTCAATTTTTTTTTTGGTAAATCCAACAATTTTACTATAAAAAGAACAAAAACCTAGACATTTCGTTAGATATTTGATAGAGAGAGTGAGGCAGTCGTTGCATAAGAAACATCAGATGAATTTTTTTTATAGGAGTTCTGGTTTCTTACAAGAATATTTAAACATATCCTGGAGATCACTGATCTATTAAACCCACATAATGATTTCTTCTCTCGATACTTAATTCTAACCAAGCAAAGTAATGGAATCCAGTATCAAAATCTGATTTTAAAAATTCAAATCTGGTGTGTTTGCAATCTGTGATGTGGTTGAATCCATTGTTTTCTTTCTAGCAGAGATTGTTCGAAATATCATCGGCAGACACACAACAATACACATCAGTACCAACTCAAAATTGTAGATCTGTAGAAATTATCTAAAGATATTGAATTTGTAACAAGAGTATATTTTTCTTTGATTTTTATCCAAATTATACAAGTACCAATTTCATATTTCCAAGTATACCACCCGGTGCATACGCATCGGAAGTGTGGTGTCTGAGGTGTAAATTTCGATAAGAGATGTTGCGTTCCTCCATAAAACTCATTTTGTGTAAGACTCTATTTGTATCTATTAACTCCAACTGCGACTTAGTGTATCTTGAACTTTCTTTTTCGGTTGATATCGGAGTTTGCGGGACTCGAACGACAATTGTATGTTTATTTGCTAATATCCCCTTGGAAGGAATGTTACCTGTGTGTAAACCTTTACATGATCCCGTCTTTCACATTGCCACCCATGTACAACCGCTCTAGCCAAATAGGTTTCAATACTTGCTGTTGTTTATTGCCACCCATGGAACGATTCTTTAGTTTGTCATTTCTACACAATACAAACAAACAAAAAACTGTCGGTCGTATTTTTTTAAGAAAGTGACCTTAACAGTTGGGATGAGTTGGCAATGTTGATGTGCAAAGAGGCAATATTAAAGAAGGGGAATATGATACTAACTTGGATCAATTTTTCGATTAAACATTGATCAAAGCATCCAAATGATCCGTCCATAATATCCATCAACAGTCATTCAACATTTTGCCAGAAAATGAAACCTTTTCTATGGGTCTATATGTATTCTAGCCGGCCAACCATTTTCTGTGAATTGGAATGTCCCATTGGACGCAAGTCTTACTTGAGAATGTAGAATTTCTGCCGTATACTATAATCCATTCCGAATCAGACAATAACAATGGTTGCAGACAAAATAAGAGAAAGTCAAAAGACAAAATTACATCGATGAAGACTAATGAAACCTGTTAGTTGAATATTGGAGATCTGAATTATGTAAACATGCCATGTTTGTTGATATTCATTGTCTACGTTTCTGCCTAGGTTTTCCCGGTGTTGAAGAGGCGAAACATCTTTGCTCAACTACCCGAGAAGGGTTGCACCTTGAAAAGATGCGAACTTTTGTATCTTGACTGAACTGTTAACACTTTTATACATTTCAAGTTAGCATTTTGTTATGTGTATGTTGACATGCATACAGTTCAATTTCGCAAGCTTTGAAGGACCCTGAAGGTTATGTACAAATGTAAGCAAGAAAAGTAAAGTAAGATTTATGCCAGGCGTTTGGAAAATGTCTAAAGAAGGGAAACGTCTTATGTAAGAAAGTAAAAGCCTAGCCAACTTCAATCTGAATGATGGACACATTTCAGCACTAATATGATAATCGATCCGGTTCATAATTATATCGAGATCATATGTTGCTCTGCCGGAACAGCTGAACGATTGATGACGATGGTGACTACTTCGTTGGTGGTCTGTTCAGATTCAGAATGTGCAATACTGTAATCATGAATTGGTAAGAAAACTGTGCTTTAGCCGAAAATGTTTGGGATTTAGAATGGCTCTATTGCTCCTTGTATTTCTTTTTTGCCTTTAATAAAGGGAGAAAGGTCTTCTCCCAAGGGACGTTAATACGTTGCCCGAAGAGGTATGTATCCTGAAAAGAGGCGAAGTGACACGTTTTGTATATGGTGCTAAATGACGCATCTTCTCAGATATGTAACCGAAAAAACTAAACTGTCATTCGTGAGAAAACCTTAACTCGTGATAGAGTTATGGCAAAGCCTCAAAGGACATGTACGTCTCTGTTGAGTGGGTGTTTTTGGTCAAAAGGACATGTACGTCTCTGCCATTTGTTTCTATAACATCAAAAGGTGTAATATTTGGTCGGAAAGGGTGTCTTTGTTGAATGGATGTCAATCCTAATCATATATCGTGATAGGGTGTGTTCTCTTTTGTATTTTGATTCTTACCTTTTTAGTTGCCAACTGGGATTTAAGTAACCAATAAGAGAGCGATGACAGGGATAATTGTTGCTGACATGGTTTCACCAGAATGTAGAATTAGCTTGGTGACGACATGTGGACATTTAGGGTCTGCTATTATATATAAAGATAGTTCAAGAACAAATGTTATGGTCAATCTATGGGATTTGGGACAAATTACGTAACTTGTTTTAGCCGGGCGAATCTCATGACGTATTCATTTCTTATTGTGGTTACTTTTTAGCTTGGATGCTTGATAGAAGCTATGATGATAATAATGCTTGTCAATAATAGCCTGTAAAGAAGATTTATATTTGTGCAGATCAGTTTATAATGTTGCAAATCTTCTATAATATTATACACTTGAATTGCAATCTCCTTTCTTTGAATGTTGTAGAGTTAGTTCTTTCTGCGAGTATTACCGGAGGTTATTTACACGACAAATGAGAGTGGAGTTGGATAATTCTTTGGTATTAGGTTTTCACTTCGTCTAGGAAAATGAATTTAAGATTCTTAGCTGCTGAATTGGCAACCAAGACTTTAAAGAACGGATACATGAGTCCTATCTTGATATACTTAAGCAACATACAGTAGCGTCTCCGGAAAGTCTAATTTTGTGTTTAGCTCTCTTAAGTTAGCATCAGGAAGAGGTTGCATTTCTTCTGGCCAACCTACCTCCTAGTTAATTTGCTCAGGGAAGGAATCAAGTTTTTCGTGTTGCTCTAAATCTTTCACACTAGGCAAGTGATGGAACTGCTGTTTCTGTACTGGTCATGTCAATACTGCTGCATCTACTTTCTTCGTTTCTACAGAATCCAACCTCAAGCATCATGGTGCTCGAACAAAAAATCCTATTTGAATGGTTTGGGTTTCGTTGCAAATGCCCTTGGTGTCTATCTTGTGATTAGATTTCACTCATGGGTCTTGGTATCTGGCAAACTGGGATGGTGGGATTCTGCGTTGGCCTCTTTGAAGAGCTAACAATAACTCTGAATTTGCTATTGCACCAACCACCAAAAAGTGTAGTAGTAGAGAGGACTGGAGTTCCTTTTCCTAATAAGAGACAAAATAAAGTTTCCTATTTTCTTTATGAGCCTCAGCTGCGGGTGTTACGCAAGTCTAGCTTCAGAACCATTATCAACTGAGAAATGACAAATTCTAGCACTGCCTCCCTCCCTCCCTAGGTTCATACCATTCTCTATGGAGACATAAGCACATTCTCAGCCATGACTCGAATATGGAATGTTAAACTGATTAACTAGCTTACCTATATGCCTGTCTGGTGACGCACTTGCCCAATTCCCCATCCGCACGCAGAAACAGACCTATTGGACTTTTGGTAATGATGGAGTATCGGTTGGACAAGCAACTAAGCAAGTGCCGTTTTCCACAGATTATTAGGCAATCATGGAAATATCGAAAACTTGTGCTTATTGCAATGACTTTGTAACACTGATACTCATTGAAACTATTGAAAGCAACTAGCTGTTAAGATATCTTAGATTTTTCGACCGTATGCCTGAAATACCCAACTTTCTTTTAACTAGTTTTTTTTTGATCGGATGAGAAGATTTATTATACAAGGGAAAATGTACAGAGTTTACACCAGCAGTGTATATGATACAAATCAAAGCAAACTGACTGAAATTACATGAAATTTTCGTCCCAATTGTTGAGCACTGAACTTGCAAAGTTCATATGAACTCTTTTCCCGCAGCTGCAGCCCAATTGAGAGGCAAAGGGTCCGTAAAGTTGTTCTCCGGATTCACAACATTAATTCTATGTTTGCAGTTTACATCCCAATTGAGGCTGGACAATTGCAATTATTGGGCCGCAATCAAAAAGTATCCATTAAGTTTGGCCCAAGAATGTTTTCGTAACCCAATAAATTTTTCTCATATTTAAACACAAAAGTAACCCTAAATCCTCGTTAGATGTTTTAGATAGAGTGAAAGAGAGTAGAGATAGTATGGCTGAGGTGGCTGTGTGTAGCCATTTCCCAGATCTGATGGGTTCTTATGATTTTAGTTTTGGTACCATGTAAGATGCATTACACATACCTTGGAGATCTAAAAGAGAGGTCACTCGTATTTGAAATCCTCACAATGATTTTTTTTCTCAAAACTAACTCGTCAGTCGGCTTAATAATTCGATGATAGATGTTATTAAGATTTTATTGCATTTACCTCAGCTCTCAGGAAATTGTATTCTTAATAATCCTCATCTCAAAATCTTTATCTTTTGTTGCTTCTCTTGAAGCACGAGAATCCTGAGGCTTATGTTTCAGTATTGGTGCAAATTTTCTTTGGATATTTTTGTCGAAGGAATTAAATTGTTGGTTATAGATACTTTGATGTACTTTCTGGAGACAGAGTTTGATGCTTAATAGAAAGCCATGATGATCAATTATACGTAAGGAGACTTATTTTGGTGTGCATATCAGTTTTTAATGTTGTAAATGTTCTTAAAAATTATAAATCTGAATTGATATTTCCTTGCTTTGTTGTTGTCGAGTTAGTTGCCATTTATCCCTTGCTAGCCAGTTATGGCAGGAAGAAGCATAGATCTTGGTAGTTTTTACACACATTGAACACAATATCCAATATTAGAAGAATCGAGAATTGGGAAAATGAAATTCAGGTCTTTTGATATTGGTGGGCATCAAATCGCTCGTAGAGTTTGGAAAGGTTCTGCCTGATTTTCATCGTCGTTAAAGTATAGTAATTAGTAAGACTACTGAAAAATCTTTCCGATACAAGTTACCACCGCTTCCACTTCCACCGTCACACTATACTATACTATCTAACGTTTACAAGTCAACCTTCTAAACATTTACAAACTACAAATTCACGACCATACAATGTTGCCGTAGGATGTGTGGTTCCGACTAGGATGTAGAGGAACTCCGGAAGCTTATTACAATAGAAGCTTACTCGGGGTTTAAGGATTATCAAAGCAAATAAACTCAGAAAATAATCATCACATTTAGCAATGGGGTTTTAAAGGTTGTATGGGTTTGTTCTCTTCAAGATATTTTAATGTTCGATCTATACGTTTCACGTTGACATTGAGCTAATATTATTGCCTTTGATGCCCTGCAAATACAATATGCTTAGTGTAGAATGAAATTGTGTACGTTTCATGCTAGCTCAAAGAATGAATTTCAAATCATGTCATTGTACCGAAGGGATTGGAGTTTTGGGGTCATGTGGGAATCTTCACTCATACCTTCGAGATCAACACCGGGAGATCACAGATCTTTGAAAATGTTGTCACACAATGATATCTCCTTACTCACATGAAGTTCTTTATCGATTGTCACATTATTATATGGATACCACTCCGAGTCTTGCACATTCTTTTGCCACAACGAGCATAGCTCAACATATTTTGTTTCCCATTCTTCAGTCAAGAACTTCTTAGTGCAAATGTCTCGAAATGGTTTCTCATTCAGCTCCCCCATCCGTTTAATCCCAATTACAGGATGCGAATGTATACTTGCAAACCCATCCAAACCCTGTATGCCATAAGGATTAATCACCTGTCTGCTTTGGGACAAACACGAATTACTTTTTGGTGCATATGGGCTAAGTCTGTAATTCATAAGATTCTTACCATGATCAAAACATTGCGTGCCTCTTGCAGCTCGTGGTTGCTTATGTACTCTCTAGAGATAAGGGCATTATTCAGGTTAATCAAACTATCCAACTCATAATCTTTCTCCTCCAAGTTTTTGCGCATATCATTCACCTCGGTTAAGGCGTGAACATTTTCTCCACTGCGCTCAAATTTTTCGCTCAAAGCATGAAGTTGCTGGCTTTTGAGATCCATGGGACATAGTCCAAGGGTGTTTTAGTAAATCAAATAATTTCCTTATAAATAACCAAAACCTAATAATTTCGGGAGTAGATAAAGAGTGAGAGGGAAGAGTAGAAGACCTATTGGTGTGAGTGAGGCTGGCGGATCTGCAATTATACCGGTTACCGGCAATCTTCCGATGAGAATTTTTCATTTCCAAAATCACATGGTTTGTGATTTGAGATTTGGTATTATGATAGGGAAGCTTTACACATGTCCTGGAGATTACAAAACTTTAAAATTTACACAATGATTTCTTTTCTTGATTTTATAAAGCTTTTTAAAACATATTTTAGAGGTTCTCTTATGTCTGCTTCTTTTCTACATCAATCTTTGCTTTTTGAATTCTGAGTTTAGTGTCTATGTCTTTCCTTGAGCTTTGATTCAAAAAATTTGGGATCTTCTTTAGTCTGAGGTGTAGGATATGAAACCTAAGAAAAAGATCAGTTGGAGAAGAGAGTATAGGAAGATCTTTAAGCCATTTTCATGCCACAACTGGAACTCTAGTTTGTTGAAATTGTAGATCTGTAGGATTTATTTGAAGATC
This sequence comes from Papaver nudicaule, assembly GCA_023529015.1. Lineage (NCBI taxonomy): Eukaryota > Viridiplantae > Streptophyta > Magnoliopsida > Ranunculales > Papaveraceae > Papaver > Papaver nudicaule. The sequence goes on from JAJJMA010061449.1 coordinate 23,508, forward strand.
TTATATTTGTAATCGTATAGTACAGTTTTGCAATTCAAGCATTTTTTCCTTTTAGTTTGTATCCAGATAGTTCATGTATCAAGTCGTATCTGTGGTTAAAGAACAAATGTGGTAGTGAAGAATTGGGATTTAGTCATTTAGAAACAAAGTATGTAACTGATCTTAGCCAGGGAAATCTCCGGGCATAGCACATGATACGAACTCTGATAATAATGCTAGTCAATAACCTGTAAATAATAAGATTTACATGAGTGAACAAAGAACTTAGTAATTACACCTGGACTGAATCTCCTCCCTTTTTTTGTTGTTAAGTTCAAAGTCATTCTTATTTATCTGCTGCTATAGTAAACATCTTAGTATGACCAAGATGCAATATGCCTTCCACTGTTGAGAGTAGTGATCAAACTAGCTAATCTCCGACATTCAAACATTTGTTACCATGTGCAATTCATTCTGGAGTTTCTAACTCTTATATGTCTAATTTTTCCTTGCTCTCTCTGACTTTGTTTCCCTTCCAAACCAAATCAAAGGTCCGCAAAGTCTGTAATATGTTAATTCATTCTCATCTGCACCATAATCAAGTCTCACAAAGCACATCAGTGTAAGCTGGCTATTGCTTCGGATATTATAACTACAGGGCCTGGCCTGCTCACTGGGCTTCAACCAAGGAGTATCCATTTGGGATTCACTAAAGGGCATTTTGGTAAATCACCCATACTTCTCTATAAATAATACAAGCCCTAAAATTGTGTAGATATTCTACAGAGAGAGAGAGGGAGGGGGGCAGTTACCGGGGTTCTGCTGATGAGATTTGTTGAAAGCAGATGGGTTCATGTTAATTTTTATTTTGGTATATTGTGATCGAAAGCAGACATACAAAAGCAGCATTATGATATCTCCTCTCAAAACAAAACTATTTGATTTCACTTCCAATCATTTGTAGGAAGATACTCTAGCTAGTAACCGGCCTGATGGGTATGATTGATTTCATATTGGAAGTTTTACGCATTCCTTGAAGATCCAAGTTAGTTAGACACAGATCATTCAAATCGGATCTACACAAATTATTGAAAGGGCATCGCTTCATTGTCATGGTGCAACTGCGAATCGGTTGAAATGGTAGATCTAGAGCAATTTCACGATTTAATGTATTTGTAATCCTACTTTTCTTATTTAGAGAGTTACATTTGGTGCAGATCAGTTTTATAAGTAGTAAATTATATATATATCTATGTATAAGTCCGAATTGATGTCTACCGGCTTTTTTGTTATTTAATCAGTTCTGTTTGCGAAATCATTTTGTGGGATTTTTCTAGTGATTGATTGTTGGTTGAACAACTGAAACAAATGCGAGTGAAATTTAGCTATTTAGAGCTGAGAATATGAGTGTTTTTTATCTTGAATGTGGTATTTGGTTTTTATATCTTTATATTTGTCACCTTTCCGAATGAATAACTATCAAAAGATTAGAGAGTAATGTGGTTGGCACTCTTTGTTGAATTAAATTCTACTAAATCATCAATGATGCTGTAACCTAACTTGTTGGTGTGCACCGTTTTCGCTTATCGAAATCCTCTAAACGCGCTTGCAACTCTGCAATAAAATTGGATACAAAACGCGGCGAATGCTCCATCAGTCTGATTGCATCACCTAAGCATAGTGGCTGATCCACCAACAATTCCTCTTATGAAAAATTCTGTTAGAGCTGTATTATCAGATAACTTGGTAGCTGTTAATGCAAGCTTTATGGTGCCACTACGAAACATCTCTGAGTTCCTGGGGTTCCACTGTTACACCTGCCACATTCAGTATACATGACGTAAAAATCGAGATAAAGGTGAACATTGCCAGTTTATTTGTTTGAGAGGAGAAGCAGATTTTCTTCGTAAGTAGGCTCCCATATTTAGTCTTCTCTTCCATTGTCGCATCACAAACAAAAAAGACCTTCCTTTGTTGTGTGAGATTGTTTTTTGTGAATGATTGTTTGTGGAACAAATAGCAAGACGAATTTGGTAATGTTTTTCTTATTCACTTAGCGATTCGGTAATTTTTCTTCAAATTGCTGTGCTATGTGATGGTTATATTGTAAATGTAAGGGTAAACCCTTCAATCCTTACTTGGAAATTGGATCTAAAGCCATTAACTTCTGTAGTATATATAGGCATATGTAAATCTGAGGCTCCACCATCTAAACCAGAACTTCAAGAACCTGGATTGCTCCTTCTGTCAAACTTGTCTCCGAAATCCTTAGCTAAAAACCTTGAGTTAAGAGAAAGATGAAAAGCGATACACGATGCCAAGTAGCAGTGGAGGTGGAAGAGGTAGATAAACCCCATCCCCACAAGCACCACCAGCAACCACACAAGCAACATAATCACCCACACCATAGTCTCCAACAATCCCAGCATAAATCAGATGGGATAATGTGCATACGACAAATTCAGGTGAGTCCATTTTCTTTGCATAAATCTTGAGCAATGATATGTACAACTCATGGAAATCCAAGTAATTTCCGATGTGAGTTTACCTGAATCACTTCCATCCGGGGATAATTCACACCGAATTCGACCTCATAAGCTGCTAAATGGACGACATAGTCGGCCGATCATGTAAAACTCCCACTATCAACCATAAATAGAGTACAAGTGCACTTGTCACTCTGACTGCGTAGTATTTTTACAAACTTTCGGACCTCTGCCTCCTTGTGCAATTCACGTCGCAACCAGAGTCTCTAACTCTCTGCCAATTATTTTTTTTGTTCTTTGAAATCCTTTATCATTTTGAGCGGAACTTAATGTCAGGTAATCACAGTCGTTATATGACTGAGTTCCCGCGCATCAAGACCCCGCAACAGCCTTGTTACTGGGCTCCAGTCAAGTATGGACTGAGATTAGCCCAATGGCAATTCTAGTAAATCACATAGAGGTGTAAATTGTGCCATGCCAGCACGTTAATGGTACAGCACAGCACGCTAAAATTTGGCACAATACAGCACGGCATGTGACAAAGCACAGCACAGGCACAGCACGCACTACGCCACAGGGGCCTGTTTGTAACGCTTATAGACGTTGCGCCGAATTAAAGCAACGTCTATTAGCGTTGCAAATACGGCGTTACAAATTTTTCGTGATGTCTATTAACGTTGCTCTAATTAATTAAAGCAACGGAATTAACGTTGATCTTCCG
>JAJJMA010061464.1:2098-22906 GCA_023529015.1 Papaver nudicaule
CTATTTTCGGCTGGATTGGCTGCGACACATTTGGTAACTTATTTTTCAACACAGACGATAATTGATTTTCGTCTAGATTTTTAGGGTTTTATCCAGCCGAAAATCACTCTGAACTATCATTTTTAACCATTCAAAAGAGGAATCAAAGCATAAAAACTTAATCATAGACAAAATTAAACAACGGGAGGAGACGATGAGACGATGGAGGAGACGATGAGACGATGAAGAAGACGATGAAGAAGAAGATAAAGGTTTTTGTTAATCCTTAATTTAAAAGGGTAACTTAGACTTTTCATATTATTTTGACACCCCTTATAACACACTCTAGGATAGGGATAAAAATCCCGGTCCCCCTATCATTTTCTCCGGCCCCCAAATCAGCCTTTAATCCAAAATGTGCATCCTCAACCCGATAATCTGAATTCAAAGATTTTTCTAGATTCACATTTAGGAAATGATTATCTAATTTCTAACTTTCTACTAGCATATCATGTATATTTATCAAAAACTCAGCTGCTTCATTTGATTTCCAATTCAAGGAGCAATTACACATGCCTCAATGACTTTACTTTTATTTTGCATGAAAAAAATCTCCTAAGATATATATACCACTTTACAATTCAAGATATTTTGAAAAAAAAAAAAAAAAAGCTGATTGGAATTATACCCATATAGATACCAAGCTGAGATGTTAGAGTAAACTGTAAATTTGCAGTGAAATACGCAATGCAATAGAGGCTGTCACACAGATTTCGTATAGAAAGAGCACTCCATAAATTTGCAAGATTTCAATCGTAATGATCCACTATCCTACAAGGCTTGAAAATAAATTTGAAATAAAATGTTTAGATATAGATCTATAATATCATAGAGAAATACTAATTAATTTTTCTAGTTTTTGGTATCAACATAGCAAATTAGCATTAAACAAAGTTTGCTTAAGCACGGAATTTTTCTGGGTCATGCTAAGAGTCACCCAGAGTTTCCGGACCCGTATGTCGGAGTGAGTAAACTCACACTACGCCAGATCCAGAAATTAGCAACACTTTATTTTTTGTCTTAGCAACGTTTATAAACGTTGCTAAGCAGAAAACGTTGCTTTAAATAAATAAAACGTTGCTGTAAAGGCTATTACTTATTAATTGATTAAGCATTGCAAAAAAACGTTGCGCATTCATGGGCTAATATGTCATTTTACTGAAAATTAGATTTTCCTTCTTATCTAGCTATATTTCGTTTTATCTTCCTTTTTTATTTGAGGAGCTCTTGAAATTCCTTTCTCCCTCTTATTTTCATCCTCAACGAAAATCTCACAGGTCGAACCTTAACTTTCGTAAATCAAAGAAAGGTAAACCCCATGTCAAAATAGGAACCCATGTATCAGATCTGAAAGAAAACCACTATTTTGTAAACCTTGATTGCTTCTGAAATCAAAAGTAAACCGGCCCTCATCTGAGCAAGTAACTCCTTATCAAAAACTCTAATCATTCTCAATTTTCATGTTCTCAGACTATGTTGAAGAACAGTAAAGTAGCTCTTCAAACGTAATTTCAAGATTCTAGGTATACCCTTTTCTCTATTTCGCTACTTAGTATATGCGTTTTGTTATTTGGATCTTGACATGTGATTTATGATTCAGAAACTATTAGATCTAGATTTTTATTCAATAGATCTGTTTTTTAATTTGATGTTTTACATAGATCTAGATTTTTATTTACTAAATCTTGTTTCTAGAAATACCTAAACAGCAGCAATAGCCATGGAGGAAGTGCTTTATCGGCGTATACTATGCAAGAGATTGGTATTCCGGTCTTCGAACCATCTGATTTGAACAGGTGAGACTGTTTCTTAAATTGCAGGGCATTGTGTGTTGTGTGTCTGCGGTGAAGCTTTGCGTCTTAGTAGTCAGGAGGGCATTGCCCCATATGATATGCTGTGTGTTTTTCTGGTGGGGGAATAGGCTTGGTAGGTCAACATCTAGGGGGAAGTTTCCCTATAGCCTATGCTGTCTCTGCTACTGAGTTTGGTGCACTGAACTGTATATATTTTGGGGGCTGCCGGTTTGGTTTTTATTTGTATTCAGCTTACGGTTGACACGTTGAGGTGAGATTTATGTACCTGCACCTTCTCCAATTTGTCCTACACACTAATGTTGTATTTGTCCTTCTTGCGGCTTTAGCTAAGAGATTTATTATCGAATGCCAAACTCTACCAACTTGGTAGTTATTCATTTGTTTTTTTAGCCTCGGGCTATAGCTCATCACTTATCAAGTGTAGATGGGAGTTACATTCCTTTTTGGAGATACTGATGTGATGCTACTGTGCTTCTTACCTAACAGGGACAGCATTGTCTAGGTTCTGGAACAAAATCTTCCATTGGACGACTCATACAAATCGAAAGATGTGGTTGCTGCTCCTATTCGTGTAATTCAACTTTTGTATAATGCAGGGGTGAGTTTCCTATCATTCTCTACTTGATTTTGTTGTACTTTATTAGCTAGGTTGCACATTTTGCACACCCTAAGGAGGATTCCTACTGATTTATTCTGTACCTTCAAATAAGTTGAACTTACATCCAGGAAATCAAAAGAAATCTTTTGCACTGGGAGGGCAGTTTTGCTAAAACTTTGTTTGAAATACTTATTCTCTTAAGCTTTGCTATCAATTTATAAGTGATGCTTTTCCATTAAAGAATAAATGGTGAATCTAGGAATTCTGCTCAAGTATGTTTAATATGAAAAGGAAGTTACGAGATACTTTTAGAACACAGGAAACTTTTAGTGAATGATTAGCTATTGCTGCTGTTTAGGTTGCGCAAAATGGTGTAAATGTGTATAGTTCGTTTTTGTACCGGAGCACAATATCTGGCTTTTGTTTGTTCCTGTTTGTTCAGTGCTCAGTTTGTTCTCTACTGTTATTCAGTTGTTCATATATCAATTTTTCTGTGGGTAGTTTTGAAGCATTGGTCCGTCTATGTGAGCCTACGTTTGTGACTTAACTAACAAGTGCAGGGTAAGAACTCTGCAAATTGGTTAAACCAGAATGTCAGTCACCAGAACTCTGCAAAACACCATCAACACAAGTATAAAGCTTTCAAAAGAATTGAAAAGGAGGTATTTATTTATATATAAAGCATCATTGGACAATTCTTACACATACAGGAATTGGGATACCAGTTTCATACAATTCAATTTGGCAAAACAGGTATAAGAATAAGAATGCAGGTGCATCAATCGTTTGATCATAAGCGTTTTTATATTCCAGAGGTCACAGAACTAAAGATAAGACTGCAGGCATCAATCTTACTCAAGGCAGAAGTAGTGCATTCTTTCCCCGGTTCAGGTGCACTATATGACTTCCCATTTTTGTTTTGTTACGTGCAACTTAATTTGATATATTGAGAACATACCTTTTGAACAAATTCAAAACTACTTTAAAAGTGCTGAGGGGAATATAATTGATTTACAGTCCAGATGGGAAGTCCCTTGTTTTCTTGTCTGCAAAAAGTGCCGTTGAATCTGGAGCCCATTCTGCCACAAACTCTCTCCACATGATTGATTGGCCTTGATCAGTTTTGGACCCCGATATGATAGATGTAGAATAGCACAATAATATTCATATTTCTACGTAGTGGGAGAGTATCTCGAGTTACTCCTAATTCGTGGACTGGGAGGTCAAAGAACAGGTATTTGCTTTAACCTACAAGTGAATCTTACAACTTATTTGTCAACTTAGAGGGTAGTAGTGAACAAATTTGCTTGATGTAAGACTTTTTTAACTTCTCGCATCCTGCTTTGGGCACCTATTTGGCGTTGTTCTTTAATCGAAAGTTATGTCATTTTGTATTCTGCTACCTATAATATTGGTGAGCTTTTATGACATTGATCACCTATCGTATACACATTCACTTTGTTTTTCTGAATCACAAAATGCCTTTTAATGCATCTGTGATAGGCTAAATTTTCCTTTGCCAGGATAAAACAAAAGAGAGGATACAAGGATCAACGGCCCTGGAACATAAAGCTTTACACAGATGGGATTCCTTTCATTTCTTGTAAGGTCCATGAAATCTGCTTTGGTTTCTAAGTGTATATTGAATTTAGGATGTTGTAAAATATTCTTCAAAGGATAATTTTTTTATTAATGTAAATGATATTTTTATATTCAATATAATTTGTAATTCTGGAATTTTGAAAATACAAATATAATTTTGTATTACATTTTTTTTTAATTCTGAGCACATATTTAGCAACGTTTATAAACGTGGTTGTAATTAGTATTACGGCAACGTTTATAAACGTTGCTGTAATTAATTACGGCAACGTTTATAAACGTTGCTAAAAAAGAGCAACGCCGTATTGGTAACGTTTATAAGCGTTGCCGAAATTCAGAGCAACGCTTATTACCGTTGCTAAATGGTCAAAATGGCGTAGTGTCAGGCTAAATCATCCACACATGACTTCTCATTTGCTTGGTTTTAGCAGTACAATTGGGATTTAGTTAGGCCAATACGACCTGCACAAAAACACAAATTGATACTATAATTTTCAAACAGTTAATTAATTTTCAAAGCACATTTTACTGTCTCCAAATCTTATCAATCATTTCAATAGGTACATTCAGCCTAGTACACAAACCCAACCACCGGAAAAGATGAAAGTTTTTAAATGACAAAGCAGTGCTAAAAAAGTCTGAGCAATCATGAAAGTGAATATGAGCCCTACAGCCACATTTATGCTCTGTCCAACTAATCTAATTTCTAATGCAAGATTTTCACTAGGAACTAGATAGCCAAGCTAATGGCCCCCAGACCCCAAGATATTGCAACCCCCCAAACATGAATCAATACTGAGACTAGCTAGCACAGAGTAAGCATATCCATTGGTCATTAGTTCAGTATGATCTCCAAGTTTGTATGCCCCCGACTGTTAACTGCATGTTATATCGACTGTCAATATTGTGAGTACGGCCGACAATAGTGATGCACTTTCACCTAATCCAATTGTTCGGGAATAGAAATAGAAATGGTGTGTAAAACCGCAATCACGCTAATTCTTGTTACCGCAATTACGAATTGTGGCTTGTATTTTCTCTGCATGATTTGATGGTTTAGTGTTTTTGATGGAGAGCTAGCGTTGATAAGATCGTCAAGCTCTATTTGGGCATCAGTTGTTCCTCGTATTTTTTGCAACACTGGCTTTGCCTTTTAAGCTGGAACTGCCCCTATTATAAGTGAAATTCGCCAGCCTGAACCACCTTTGATCTTTTCAGTTCCGAAGTTTAGTAGGTTAGCAGATAAAATTTCGAGATTGAGACATCAATGGAAACGATTGGCAATTCCACCTCGATATCTAGCTGGTCTGCTGGTGGCATATCTGAAAGATATGGTCAGACTGCCGCAAATATGAACAGAAGAACCAATAACTTCCTGGTATTCATCAAATAATATGGTAAGGTTTATAGTGGCCAAGAATGGTTGCTGAAATATTCTGCTGACAATTAAAAGAGTCGTCCATAAAGAAATTCTTGTATATTAGTGTACATTATTACCTGTTCTGCGAATCGGACACCAAAAAGACACAACCAAATATAAACATGTAATGTTTGCAAAGCTGCAGCAAGAGAAGTACCAGAGTGGAAGGTAGCACCACCAATGGAGAACTTACTACCAAAAGCATTTGCAACTGATAAAGGCAAAAAAGAGGCCACAAGACCAGCAATGTACAAGGGTAATGTAATCAAAGGCCAAAAGCATGATTAATTTTTTTTTTTATTATTATTTTTTTTTTTTGCATAATATGGTGGAGATCAAAAAGGGGACGAAATATGAACGGTGTTTTAAAGATCCTAATATGTTATGTTAATCAAGCATGTTCGCCAGACCGCAGTAATTCACACTTTACAAATAATATTACATTGCAGAGTAAAACCCTCGAGCCGAAGCCATCCATCTACCTAGTTTTTAGATTTTGGATTCTTATTCGAGGATGCTTATCGAAACCTTAAAGCTTAAACACGAATCTACAGACGATATCTGGCTTGCAATATTCATTCCTCCTCTAAATTCAATTTTCAAGTTGAGATGTCTCTTAATTAGACCCTAATATCATTAGTAATTGAATATTCAATTTTACAATTCTAATAAATCTCTCCCATTAATCATAATTCCATAGTTATAATACTGAATGCGGTAAGTACCATTTTCTATCAAAATCACTGAATTCACTGTTTATTTGTGGTAACCTGAATTTTATTTAGATCCATATTCCTCTTAGATTCGTGTAACGGTTTAGTTTTGTGTACACCAAATTATTTGATAACTCGGTGTACATAAACCAAACCGTCACATGAATCTAAGATGTATATAGCTTTGTTCACGTGGATTTTGATTTAGACACCTAAAACAAAACTAAGATCATTTCCACACATAAATTACGAATTCAATGGTTTTGGATATGAAATCAAGAAATCATACTTGCTATATTACTGTACTATAACTATGGGAGACAATCCATGGGAAAGATTTATTAGTGACGTTGAATTGAATCCACATTTTAATGAAACTAGGGTTTAAGAAGATACTTTTGGCATATCTCAACTTAAAAATTGCATGTTAGATTCGTGTTTGAGGTTCCCTGAATGGTTTTCGACTTTGGGGTTTTTCTTTGTTTAAGGCAACAAGATTCTGGATGATTGTCGAATAAAGAAGTTATTAGACTAATGCAAACAACTAAGGCTATAGATTCATTACTCATGATTGTCTGTTTCAAAAAAAAAAAAAAAAACAACTCATGATTGAGAAGATTAACTAAAGCACAAAACAATAAAGATTTCTTGACATCAAGTATTGTATGTAAACTTTAAACATAGATTATCAAATGACCAATCAAATAAAGAATTAAGAAGATGATATTATCAGTTAAAACTAGAAGAAAGAAAATCATTAAAGAATATTATTACGTACCCACCAATCACGCGTTTTAGGTAGCATCCTACATTGTCTTAGTTATAGAGAGATTAGGCAGTACAAGATGAATAGCAGAAAGTCGGCTAAAGAGAACTCCCCTCTCCCTCTGTTAAGTTCGGTATATATATATGTGCAGCAATATTATTAACCCTAGCTAGCTCAAAAATATCAAATACCTCAGTACCCCCCGAACGAGTCGCAACCTAATCGAGACTAACCGAAATTCTCGTAACAGAAAAGAATAAGTTATAGAGCTTCCGATAAGAGGGACGGGCTCGGAGAAAATGGAGACCCGATCCTCCCTAAACAGATCCAAAATCATCCTCTTGATGATTTTGGATCGGGCTTTCGAGCGGGGGCGGAGTACAGACTTTCACAATGAGAAATTTGATGAAATGGACCTGGCCGCAAGCGGCCAGGTCCTAGAGGACGGTAAACAGTGGAATTTTATCTAATACCCAAATGACACGTCACATTTAATTTGACCTTATTATCCCTACAGTTTCTTCCTCCTTCTCCATCTCGACCATATCCATCTCCATCTCCTTCTTCCTCCCACCATCTCCACCTCCATCTCCATCTTCTAAAACAGAAACAGCAACATCATCGGTACATCATCGTCATTCAGATCTTCTTCAACTTTGCCAAGAAATACTGATCCACTAAGATCTCATGTATCAAATAACCTAAAGGTAATAATCCAAGAAATTTAGTTTTTGTTTGCTAGATTAACTGTTGCATGTAGCAAATCTTAGATGTTTTGAACTTTTTTGACATCTTCTGGTCGAAATTTCATATTCTATAACTATTTCTAAATGAAACTAGGTCGGATTCAAATCGGATCGGTTTATTTTGTTTCTCAGATGTCATTTTAGTTCGATTGATAGAATTTTCTTTGGCACTTTAGTTAGGTTTAGTTGAGGAAGTGTTTTACATTTCACCTTACTAGCATTTGGATTTGAGGATGAATATGCTGTAAACCTAAAATTAGGGCACTTACTGATACATGTTCCCGGTAGTCTGTTAAGCTCGTAGTTTTGTTTTGGTTTGCTGGATTAACTGTTACATGTTCCTTATTTTACATGTTTTGAACTTGTTTAGTTGTTTTACATTGCCAAGTAGTTAGTAAATTTCATATCCTTTAACCATGTTTGTAGATTAATTGGATTGGAATCTGATCGGTTTATTTTGTTTTTAAGATGTCATTTTTGCTCGATTGGTGGATTTTTATTGACAGTTTAGTTAGGTTTAATTGAGGAAATCTTTTAGATTTTACCTCGGTAGAAGGATCATTTATCTTTTAGAATGAATTTGGTGTAAACCTTAAATTAAGGCATGTACTGATTAGTAAATTTATGTAATGATACAGAATTCAAAACTAAAAAGAGCAGTGGATCATATTCATTTGCTGGAGGAGAAATTACAGAATGCAGTAAATGAAAACGCGAAGCTTCAAGTGAAGCAGAAAGAAGAGGCAAAACTCTGGAAAGGATTGGAATCTAAGTTTTCTTCAACAAAGACTTTATGTGATCAACTTACTGAAACATTACAGCACTTGGCTGCTCAAGTTCGCGATGGTGAGTCTCTTTTCCTTGGGTTGCTTAATCTGATTTGAGATTTGAAATGTGTTGATTGTCTACTTATACCTGGGTTTTATCAGTGTTTAATTCCTGCAATTGTTTAATTCCTGCAATTATCGACACTTATATCTGGGTATTATTAGTGTAGTCACTGCTTATACCTGGGTTTTATCAGTGTTTAATTCCTGCAATTGTGTGGCATGAATTTAATTCCTGCAATTATCGACACTTATATCTGGGTATTATTAGTGTAGTCACTGCTTATACCTGGGTTTTATCAGTGTTTAATCCTGCAATTGTTTAATTCCTGCAATTGTGTGGGATGAATTTAATTCCTGCAATTATCAACACTTATATCTGGGTATTATTAGTGTAGTCACTACTTATATCTGGGTTTTATCAGTGTTTAATTTCTTGTATATACTTCTATGCTTTTGCTAGTTTTACCTTTATTAACCAAGTATGTCTACTTTCATATCTTGTAGATGGCCCGTTCAAAGAAGGCTTGCATTGTGTTTTTCGATGAAGTAGATGCCATTGGTGGTGCACGTTTTGATGACGGTGTTGGTGGACAGGCTAATACGTTTTTGAGTCATATTAAAGAAGGGGTTGAGATTGCAGCCAAAGATGAAGGTGCATTGCTTTTGTTTAGTGGTGGTGAGACTAGGAAAGATGCTGGTCCGAGAAGTGAAGCTCAGAGTTATTGGGCAGTTGCTGAATCACAAGGATGGTTTGGTAAGTTATCTACGTACATTGTTTACTGAGTTATGAGTATTAACTTTCTTTAGTCTTTGGTTCATTTGAAGTAATACATTTTTGGTTATGAGTTCTTGTATTTGTCTATAATAGTTGAAGTACTTGTACATAGAAAATAGTATAACATCCTTAGGGACTCATTGCTTTGGTTACTAGGTTATTTGGTCAAAATTCTTATTAGTTTTTTGTTATGTGAATGGATCTAAGATCTAAAGTCTATGGACCTGGTGAGTTACATGATATTTAGATGTAGGAATATACAGTTGTTACTATGGGATTTGGATCCTCTATATCTGATGAAAAAACTGATATGTATTCTCCGAAAGGTCCATCCTAGTCTGGTTGCAATTTGTTGGATTTTTGGTGATAAAACCATGGTATCAAGGGTCCGAGTAGCATGGTGTACCAGGTCATCGCTGTATCAGCTTATCTCATATTGTAATTAAGCTAGCTTGAGTCAGATGCAAATAATACCCTTGTAACAATAAGAAACAAATTTTGGGTGAGAAAGCTCATTGTCCTCTCAAGACAAGTACTTGTTTGTTTCATGATCTACTAACCTTTTCTCTTAACTTGGTTGAAATGCCAATGAGGAAAAGTTTCTTCCGCAAGACAATAGTTCACAATTGTAATGATTTATGTTGCTTGGGTAATTGATGAGGATATCTGTTTTCAGTTTCTCAAATTTTAAAGTGGGTTTAATACATTCCATTTTTCGATCCTTGTAGAGCGTGTGCAGGCAGTTCGAGTCCTAGACGGAGTCACAGTTCAGGTCCTACTATATGGTTATGGACCGATTGTAGCAGCACATGCTGTGATGATTCCGGAGATGGTGCTTGCTTATCAAGTGAATGGATGGATAAGTTGTTTGAGGAAAGGAGTTGGCTGCTGATTGTGTGGGGATTGGCTGTGTTGCTGGTGGTCTAGAAGGGGTTGTGCTGATGAGATGCAGACGAGATTTGAGCTGCAGTTGGTTGTGTGGTGATTAACAGTGAGATGGATCTCAGACTGATGATGTCTGCGTTCAGGTTCTGGCAACATTGTGGAGTATTGCAGCTGGTGTGTGGAGATTTTTGGACTGTTGTTGCTAGCTTGTTAAGGCTTGTGTGGGTTTGATGGTTGTGGTTGCAGTGAACTGGTGGTTTGTAGGTGATGCAGATGGGTTCTACAAGGGTTTCCTAGTGACAGTTCTTGTTGGTTTGTTTTTATAAACAGTATTAGCAGTGACAGTTTTTGTTGGTTTGTTTTTTCCTGGCGGTTTTCTCTAATAGTTTAGTATAGTTAGTTACTAAGGGTATATTTGTAACTGAAAATTATATTTGATGACTGTACATGTCTTTATAAACAGTATTTTTGGTATTTTTTTAGATTCCGTATTTATAAATAGTATCTTTGAACTTTTCGTCTTTTAGAACAAGTTCATTTTTTAGATGTCTTTTAGATAAAGAAGTAGACAAAATTGGTCCTTCGGACCAATTTTGTGCTTTCACAATAGGTACGGCTATAGCCAAGGCTGAAACGCGAAGACAAAGTAAATATTTTGACCAGTGTAAGGTTTTGATACCCTAGCTTTTATGATTCTGGGAGAGCTCGGTGATGAGACTGTGGACTTCTTGAAGAGATTTGAAAAATTACACTTCACGACATAATGTAAATGTTAAAGTGGGTAATTTTGAGACTAGCATACGCACAAAGTATGGATATCCATTGGCCAATAGTTCAGTGTGATCTCCAAGTTTGTAAGCCATTATTTCCCTGACTGTTAACTGCGGTATGAACACAAGAATCCCCCTATCATGAATAAACAGTGTCGTCCTATTTTATCGACTGTCAATATTGTGAGTACGGCTGACAATACATAGTGATGCACTTTCACCTAATTCTTGTTACCTGCTGGAAGAATGGTATGACAATTTCCATTACGAATCGTGGCCTTCTCTGCATTACCTGCCAGAAGAATGGTAGTATGAAAATTTGCACCACTAGCTTTGTACCACTAGCTAGTGGTATGCACCTGCTTGGACATTTGCACCACTAGCTTTGTATGCTAAATGAAATGTGCCAGTCGGTCAATTGTAACAACCTCAGCGTTGCATATTTCATTTAATGGAAAAAGAACTTCATTACAAAAAGAGGTGTCAATCAACATAGAAAAAGAAAAGAACTCCGAAAAATGTAGCTGAGTGTATCATTATCGAGGGTATAGTTCAGTAATTGAAACTTCATTCACGCTCCACGTTGCTGCTTCAGTACTGATCGACAAATTCTTCGAGCTTCCTTGTTCTTCGCTGATCGGACGACGCCCTATATGTATAGTACTGCCACCAAAGAATGCAGGTGATAAAGGTAAAGCAGGATCGGTCCCGGAGTAGCTATTGAGCATTAAGACAACCTCGGGCATTGAAGGTCTATCTGCCACGCTTTCTTGGACACATAATAATGCAACATGGATGCATCTCACCACTTCATTTCTTGAACATGTGTCTTTCAAAGTTGGATCTAAGATATCTATAGCAGTCCCGTTCCTCCAATGCCTCCATACCTACACAAGTTTCTCGTCAGTTTCATTATACATCACAAAAACAAACGTCGATTAGATGCAATTTTTTACTTTTCTATTAATACTTACATAGCTTAATAGGTCTTGAGCAATATCTGACTGATGAAAACTGCTATTCTTCTGTCCACAAAGAATCTCTAAAACTAAGACACCAAAACTATAAACGTCTGATTTCACGGAGAAGTGGCCATGCAAAATATACTCAGGAGCCATGTAGCCACTGCACATCCCAACACCCAAACAAAATAGAAATATAACAATTTGTTTCGATACATTCATGATATATAAGATGTTCAAAGATTCCTACTTACTGTGTTCCAACTATTCTCTTTGTACTAGCTTGAGTTTGGTCAGGCACAAAAAGCCTAGCCATGCCAAAATCTGCAATTTTAGGATTCATGTCCATGTCTAATAATATATTACTAGCTTTGAGATCGCGATGGATGATTTTAAGTCGAGACTCCTCATGGAGATAGACAAGTCCTCTTGCTATTCCCCCTATTATCTTGTGCCGTCTCTGCCAATCCAGCTGTGTAGATTTAATTGGATCTACACAATCATCCAACCCAAAACACATACTCTTAGACAACCAGTTAAATCTAAAGGAAGTGTCTCTATATATCCGACTATAAGAATAAGAATAAATTGGAACAAAACAGGAGGGATAGATACCGAATAGAAATTGGTCAAGGCTTCCATTAGGCATGAATTCATAGATGAGTAGTTTTTCTTCAGCATCTAGGCTGAGACCTACAAGCTTCACAAGATTTCTGTGTTGAAGTTTAGCTACTAATATAACCTCATTCTTAAACTCTTCTTCACCTTGACCAGAAAATTCCGAAAGCCTCTTCACAGCTATTTCTCGCCTGTCTGAAAGTATACCCTGAGAACATCAAATGAAAACAAAATCGAAAGTTCTCAGCGAAATGAAAAATTTAAAAGCAATCACCTAGAAATGGTATCCCAAGTTTACATTTATGGATTTTATACTCCCTACTCTTCCCTTATATTTTTTGTCCCAAAAAAATTGATTCTTAACAATAATTAATTAAGACTAGAGGGAGCATAATGTTTTGCACAATACTTATAAGGAAGCATAATTTGGTGCATGTAATTCAATCTTATAAGGAGGGTAGTTTTGGTACCTTATAAACAGAGCCAAATCCACCTTCTCCCAGTTTATTAGCTTCAGAGAAATTATCTGTCGCAGCACTTATAGTACTGAAGTTGAATTGCAATGATTCTGTACTTCCAATCTCATCATCTCCATTGACATCTGCATGAGGTGAAAAACAAAAAGTTCAAACCAAACAAGTAAGATTTTCGAATTTATTTATAAAAATATATACACAAAGTGAATGTTCGAGGGACAGCTACTCACAATCATACTTCTTTGTCTTTGTTTTGTTTCTCCGGAAACAAAAAAAACAAAAGACAATAGCCGAAAGTACTGCGATAACAGATGGAACGACTATAATGATAGCAAGTTTGGATGAGTTATTCCCGTTTGCTGCATGATTACGGAGAGTTCTCACTTAGGAATTACAGCTATCAACACTAATTATGCAACACTTGATGTTAGTATTTGGCACACTTATTTTAACATTTGAATATCTACAATATTTAAGCTGATTAACTAAAATTATAAAGATTCAACATTTATATTTTTAGCAAGTATTGCAGCGCAATGGTAAAGTCACAGGGTAATGACACCAATGGCCTGAGTTTGAAACTCGTCAGAATCAAATTCTTTACTAGTGAAAAACAAAAATAGAACGAAAAAAAGTTGTATGACACAACTACCCTCGATGCACCACCCAGTCAAAACATCTGACTCCTGGAGTTGATTGACAATTCTAAGGGCCGGTGAGTACAAGAATGTCAAGCATTGTTGTTTGGGAGTTATCAAAAAAATTGCAACACGATATCAAGATAGTATCCTTTTAACCATGTCACATGATCCTTCCTCTCTCTCTCTATATATATATATATATCAAAGGACAAAGAGTATTAATTACTTACAGTTGGGTGTATCTGTAATCGTTGATGATGGCGGCGGCGGTGATGCTAGAGGAGTAGGAGAAGATAGTTGATCAGGTGATGGTGGAGGAGGAGTAATCGTAGATTCAAAGAAACGCTCTATTTCAAATCTAAAATTACAGCTAGGCCTTAAAACTCTTCCACCTTGTTTTCCATCACAACAATTTGGCAGTTCAGATAGAGCTCCAAGAAGACATCTATTGCAACTACTCAAAGATATATCTTCTGTACACTGCACGATTCCATATACTTTTGTGGAATTATTGATAGTTGTATCTGTAACTCCACTAGCAAATTTAATTGAAGTAGAACCACCATTAGAAACAGTTTCTCCTACTAAATCATTTAAGAAGTCGTTAACAGTTTGTCGAAACTGGACCGGATTAGAAATATTATTAGTATTCCATAAATAAACTCTTGGATTAATTTGCATAATACTGAAGTAGTACTCATTTGAATACCTCAGCATACACTCATCATACCAAATGAATGCTTGCTTAGAAATCGGACAT
Organism: Papaver nudicaule; assembly: GCA_023529015.1. Classification (NCBI taxonomy): domain Eukaryota; kingdom Viridiplantae; phylum Streptophyta; class Magnoliopsida; order Ranunculales; family Papaveraceae; genus Papaver; species Papaver nudicaule. The sequence continues at coordinate 16,514 of JAJJMA010061464.1, forward strand.
CTATCATTTTCTTTTATCTCTTCTGCACCGATTTTGACACAACCTTGGCAATCTTCTAATGTCAGATCACCTCTACACTGAAAAGACCCGTAAACAGTATCCGGGTTTCGGCCAACGGTGGCGTTAGCGTATCCATTTTTTATGATAATTGAATTGTTGGCAGAGGACAACGAAGGAAGAAGAAGATTGAGATTAGTTTGAAATGTACTTCCGGTGGTATAATTCTCTCCTAAACAAAAATGATACCGATATGCTGCTTGTGCACTTGTGTATTGTATGGGGATCAGTAAGTTCGAAAGAGAGAACAAGCAGATGAAGAAGATTGAAACTAGATTGAAACAGCCCATGTTGTTGATCCTGACGATGATCATATGGACTGCTTTTGCACCTCCAAATCTGTGAAGACTAGAGAAATCATTTGTATCCACAAGTTCGAAACGTGTATGAATGACTATGTCGTAGTAGACTTTTAAGACTAACGAGTGAAGAAGACAAATCTATGAAGACTAGAGAAATCATTTGTATCCACAAGTTCGAAACGTGTATGACTATGTCTTAGTAGACTTTGAATACTAACGAGTCAAGAAGACATTTCCACGTTCAAGGTGGTCCCAAATCAAGAAAAAACTACCGTAAGTATAAATGTTTCTTTGAATTTTTTGGAGAGTAATGCTACGTTGACATCATTTTATATAGCAAAAAATCCTGCACACGCATCCGACGGTCAGTACTCTGTGGGCTGTGCATTAAGATGGGTGTGATATAAAGTTTAAAGCTGGCCCACTCGTTTGCTCTCTCTTGGGGGATTTTTTGCTGGATTACTTTACGGTACCTATAGAATTTTCGTTTTTTGGAAGAAAATTCAATAGGAAGGTGAAAGGTGTTAAGGATATGGATCGAATGCGAGTCTTTAGCACAGTTACAAGTCTACAACTGATGCCTAGTCTAGCTCCTACAGTTACGATTCAGTTTTGTAAACATTTATTGTATAACAAACCCTAAACAATATCTGTAACCCTACTCATGTAAACATGTATAAATACTTAATGAAACTCCACCTGATAAGTGTGGAAGATTAAATCTCATACTCTCTCTTTAAGTTGGTATCACGCCAGCCGATCCACAACCACGCAAATAACCTCTTCCCACCATATCAATGGCAGAAAACTCCCAACTTCATTCCATCAGCCTCAATCACTTGATCACTGTCAAGTTAAACGATTCTAATTTCCTACTCTGGAAGACTCAATTCCGGCCATTGCTCAAAGGATATGAGCTACAATCTTATGTGGATGGAACCAATAAACCTCCACAGACAATTCCAAGTACCACAGAGGGACAACCAAATGTTCCTAATCCAGAATATGCAAAGTGGGAAAAACAAGACCAGATCTTGTTAGGATGGCTCAATTCATCCTTAACTGAAGAAGTTCTAGGCCGAGTTACAGGCCTAAATACATCTAGAGAAGTATGGCAAGCTTTGGAGAAAAGATATGCACCAAACACCAAAGCGCATAAGCTGCATTTGAAGAGACAGTTACACAATCATAAGAAAGGTAACAGCTCTATGCATGACTATTTTTCAGCTGCTAAAAAGATTTTTGATGCTCTTGCAGCCTCTGGTAATCCTCTTAGTGAAGAAGACATGCAGCAGTCCATTCTGAATGGACTTGATCATGGTTATGATGCAATTGTGACATCTCTGAGCACAATTGAAACCATGGACATGGACACATTCTTTGCACATCTGCTGAATTATGATATGAGGCTAGGACATCAACTTGCACTGGTTCAACATCCCATAGCTAATGTGGCTATGAGTTCTTCCTCTAGGCCTTTTCAAAGACCAGATCAGAGAAGGAACATGAACCAGCAAAATAACAGGCAGCCACCACAACAAAGGCAGAACAACAACCAGGCACCAGTTCAACAAACTGACCAAGGTGAAGGTCCATGTCAGATCTGCACTCGCATGAACCATGATGCACTTCACTGTTGGTTCAGGTTCAAGAAGAATTTTGTGCCGAGAAAGCCTAGACAACCAATTGCTTATATTGCTTTCCCAGGAGAAGGCAGTGGTGATCAATGGGTCACAGACACTGGTGCTACTCACCATCTGACGGCTAACCTGAATAATCTCCCGATTCAGCATGAATATACAGGCACTGAGCAGGTCCAAGTTGGCAATGGTAATGCTTTGCATATTAAAAGTGTTGGTAATGCAACTTTTAACCACAATAACCGATCTTTTCAGCTTACCAACATATATCATGTCCCTGAGATAAAGGCTAATCTATTATCAGTTAGGAAGTTTTGCAAAGATAACAATGTATTCTTTGAGTTTCACAGTGATTTCTTTGTTGTGAAGGATATCCACACGAAAGCACCACTGTTGCGCGGTAGGATTAGCAATGGGCTCTACAAACTTGTTGGAGTCCGAGAGATCAGCCTACCAAAACCATCTGCATTTGTGTCTGCATCACTTCCATTGTGGCATCAACGTCTTGGTCATCCTATGCTTAAGACCGTTCACAAAGTTATTCATAGTAATTCCCTTCCAGTTTTGAATAAGCGTTTTGAGTTCTGTCACTCCTGTCATCTAAGCAAGAGCAATAAACTCCCCTTTTCTCTTAGTGCAACTATTATTGACAAGCCTTTGAGCTTGATTGTTTCTGATCTTTGGGTTTCTCCAGTTTTATCAACCAATGGATTTCGTTATTATATTCTGTTTCTTGATGTCTTCTCACATTATACTTGGATATACCCGCTTGCACGTAAATCAGATGTTTTCCATTTCTTCCTTCAATTCAAAAAGATGGTAGAAAATCAAACTGATACAAAAATCAAAGTCTTTCAATCCGATAATGGAGGTGAATATCAGAAATTCACTGCCTTCCTAAATGAGTCAGGTGTAATTCCTAGGTTTTCGTGTCCTCACACCTCAGCTCAAAATGGTTTAGCAGAAAGACGAATTAGGCACATCACAGAGTCTGGTTTATCTCCTCTATTTCAAGCTTCCATGCCTAAATCATACTGGTCTTATGCATTTTAAACATCTTGCTATCTGATCAACAGACTTCCAGCTTCTCAATCTGAAACTAAAACTCCCTTGGAATTGCTGTTCCATAAAACACTCGATTATAGCTTCCTCAAAGTATTTGGTTGTTTGTGCTACCCGTGTCTTCGTCCTTATGCAGTTAACAAACTTGAGCCAAGATCATTACTGTGTGCATTTATAGGATACAACAGTGCGCACAAAGGTTACTTATGTCTTCATCAACCTACCAATAGAATCTATATCTCTCGGCACGTCAGGTTTGTAGAATCAAGCTTCCCATTCGATGCCAAGCAACAGGTAAACTCCCAAAGCCCTACTCAACCTTCTATTTCAACTAAACTTCTATCCACATCCACTTTTTCTAGACCTCAGTTAACAGTTGTGCAGCAAGCCAATTTACAAGGCCAGACCACTGAGGTTGTAGCTGAAAATTCAACATCAACTGACGTCACAGACTCTGCTTCACCTTCCACTGGTAACATACATCCAGATGATGTGCCTCCTACAGATACAGCAGCAACAACTGGTGGTGCAAGTACATCTGTTACCCCACCTACACAACAAGAAACAGTTGCAGCTCCACAACACTCCATGACAACAAGGGCAAAGGATGGCATACTCAAACCAGTAAAGAAGATGAACTTGATGGCTACAAAACATCCATTGGAATCTGATGATTTTGCTGAACCATCCAATTTCACTGAAGCTTCTAAAGATCCTAAATGGAGTCCTCCAATGGATGCAGAAATAAATGCTCACATGCTAATGAAACTTGGGTTTTTGTCCCATATGTGCAAAGGATGAATGTAATTGGAAGTAAATGGGTCTACAGAGTCAAACAAACGTCTGATGGAAAAATGGATAAAAGGAAAGATCGTTTGGTGGCTAAGGGCTTTAATCAACGTGAAGGTGATGATTACGGAGAAACATTCTCTCCAGTGGTAAAACCAAGCACTATCAGATTAGTGCTATCGATTGCTACCTCTCACAATTGGAGCATGAAGCAGCTGGATGTACAGAATGCATTTCTTCATGGTGTGTTAGAAGAAGAAGTCTATATGAAACAGCCAGCGGGATATGTAGATGAAAACAATCCAACACACGTCTGCAAGCTTCAGAAGTCGATCTACGACTTAAAACATGCTCCACGTACATGGTATGCCAAACTCAGCTCTCATCTTCTTGATTTGGGTTTTACAGGCTCTATTGCAGATAGCTCTCTCTTTGTTCGACAGTCAAAGGAAGGAGTTACATATGTCCTTGTATACGTCGATGACATCATCATTACTGGCTCAAATCCAACTCTAATTACTCAACTTATCAGTGATTTGAGCTCGGCCTTTGCAGTACGAGATGTTGGTGATCTTCACTATTTCTTGGGCATTTCGGTTATCAGAAAAGGAAGCTCATTAATCCTCAGTCAAAGTAAATATATCATTGATTTGCTGAAAAGGACCAAAATGGATGGAGCTAAGCCGGTGTGTACTCCACTTGCAGCTAATGTGAAGATACAGAGGGTTGGAACCAGAAAATTTGATGATCCTACTCTTTATAGAAGTGTTGTAGGTGCACTTCAATATCTACATTTAACACGGCCTGATATTGCAGTTGGAGTCAACAAAGTTTGCCAGTATATGCATGAACCGTATGAAGAACATTGGGAGCTGGTAAAAAGAATCTTGCGATATCTTAAACACACAGTGCACTATGGCTTGACAATTAAGCGTTCATCAGATATGTCTCTTCACGCATATTCTGATTCAGACTGGGCAGGGAGTTTGAATGATAGAAGATCGACGAGTGGATATTGCATCTACTTTTGTGGCAATCTTGTCTCGTGGAGTGCAAGAAAGCAAAGAACTGTATCAAAGTCTAGCACAGAGGCGGAATATCGTGGCATAGCAATTGCCATTTCAGAGTTAATTTGGCTTCAGTCTTTGCTCAAGGAATTGGGAATAACTGTCTCACCACCATCGCTTTGGTGTGACAATCTGGGAGCTACGTATCTTACAGTCAATCCTGTCTTTCATGCACGCACAAAACACATTGAAATCGACTACCATTTTGTCAGGGAGAGAGTGGCAAACAAACAGCTCAGTGTGCAATTCATCTCTACAAAAGACCAGCTAGCAGATATCATTACGAAAGGGCTGTGTTCTCCCAGATTCTCTTATTCACGAGACAAGTTAAACATTCGCAACTCATGTTCAACTTGAGGCGGAATGTTAAGGATATGGATCCAATGCGAGTCTTTAGCACAGTTACAAGTCTACAACTGATGCCTAGTCTAGCTCCTACAGTTACGATTCAGTTTTGTAAACATTTATTGTATAACAAACCCTAAACAATATCTGTAACCCTACTCATGTAAACATGTATAAATACTTAATGAAACTCCACCTGATAAGTGTGGAAGATTAAATCTCATACTCTCTCTTTAAGTAAAGGATCCCACCCGGTGATCACGTTAAGAATTTTTTTGTCAGTTCAATCCAATATGTTGGAATAGCAATGGTGTGTAAAACCACAATCACATTACGAATTGTGGCTTGTATTTTCTCTCATGATTTGATGGAAAGAGTGTGCTTCTTTAGTGTTTTCGATCCAATATGTTGGAATAGCCCCATTTTTCCATACATGGCTTCTCCTTTGCCTGGTTTTAGAAGTCCAATTTGGATTTAGTTAGTCCAATCCGACCTGTCCAAGTCAATTTACCCCTTTACACAAAAACACAAATTGATATACAATTTCAAACACCATTTACTAGGTACCATGGGTACATTTTAATGGTTTTCAACACATGTCTCCATTATCCATCATTTCAATATAGGTACATTCTTAGTTTCCGGCAAGAGGTAGTACACAAACCCAACAACCGGAAAAGGTGAAAATTCCCAGCTTTTAAATGACAAAGCATTGCTAAGAAAGTTTTGAGCAATAATGAAAGTGAATATGAGACCTATAGCCACATTTATGCTCTGTCCAATTCATCTAATTTCTTCTAATGGAAAAATTTCACTAGGACCTAGCTAGCCAAGCTAATGGCTCCCAGGCCCCAAAGATATTGCAAAACCACAAACATCAATCAATACTGAGACTAGCTAGCACAGAGTATGCCATTAGTTCAGTATGATGTCCAAGTTTGTACGCCATCACTTCCCCGACAGTTAAATGAACATAAGAATTCTCCCTATCATGAATAAACAGTGTCGTCAATATTGTGCGTACGGCTGACAATAGTGACGCCCTTACACCTACTCCAATTGTTCGGTATAGCAATGGCGTGTAAAACCGCAATCATTCTTGTTACCTGCTGGAAGAATGGTATGACAATT